>JAVIAB010000117.1:7699908-7707408 GCA_032433765.1 Megaustenia siamemsis | reverse complement strand
CAGCCCAGACTTGCCAATTTGGCCTTTTTAAAATGTCAAACTCAAAGAATTCACACCCTGAATTGTGCTGTTTATTTTTCGGTCTTTGTCCAGTTCTCCTACCTTTCCCACTGTTTTTGGAGCAGATTAGAGGCTGTTGTGATGATATCCAAATTGTAAAGTTGTCTGCGTGTAGGTTATTTACAATGTGATAGCATTGTGTGATGTCGTTGAAGGCTGTTAGGAAGAGTGTGGGCACTATAACACTTCCCTGTGGGTGCTCTTTTTGCAGTGTGAATGACTAGCTGAAATGATTGTTTGTTTTCACTCCAATAATTCTTTGCAATAGGTTGTTTTTGATCTGGGAGAACATGCTTTGTGAGATTTTGGCGGCTTGTAGAATTTTCAGCTGCACTTTATTCTTGCATTATATGTCAAAGGCATGAGAGAGATCAAAGAGAATTGTTATTAATTTTCTTCCCTTCTGAAAAGCATCTTTCTAGTGTGAATGATTGTTAGCATTTCATGTACATTGTTTCATAGCTTTTATGTATGATTTTATGCCATTGATCTCTATCATAGAGTTTTAATTTAATTATCATCGGTGGTCTGGAACAGATTAATTCAATTTGTATTATTCATTTAAATAAAAATTGAGCACTTCAAATTGCAGTTCAAACAGCCTGCTGTGAGAATTGTGTGCAAAAAGTGCGATTCCACATCAGTTTCAGAGTTGATATTTTCTGGAACTTTGCTACAAAAAAATGCCACCAAATGAAAGCAGTATCTGAAATGATGTCACAAATCTAAAAGAACCCCATAAAATGGGTGAAATCTTGTAAAATGTGAAGAAAAAAAAATTAGTAATATCTAGAAGATGGCTCAATGGCTTTGGTTCCGATGTGTAATTGGCATATCTTTTAATCACTGAAACTGGACAGATTCTGAGCCCCTAATTCCTAATGGAGAATCATCAGAGTGTGTTGATCTGGTAACAAGTGAGGCATGTTAAATTCAGTGGTGTCTCCTGATATAAGGCATAAATCTACCACAGTGTGAGATTTTAATATTTAAAAAAAAACAAATAAAAATGTCTAGAATTACTTTCAAGTAGTAATTATCCATTTTAATGTAGTAATATTTACACAATAAATGAGCAATGCTGATAAATATTATAAATATTCTGTTGATATTTGTTTTATTTTAAATTAAATCATCAGGTCAGATGTCCTTAGCAGAATGTTGCATCCACCACAGCCTGTCTAAAAGAATCTCTGTCTCTAGTGAGATCTCTCACTTCTTCTGTTGTCATGTTTAAGGTCTCCTTGATGTCTTGAGCCTACTTTCTTCTTAGTCTGCTATTGATGCTTCACACTGGATCCATGCCGTCCATTATTGTTCTTTTAAGCCTGCTGTCTTTTTTTTTAATGGCTATAGTATGTTAATTTCCTCAGTAGAAGGGTGTTTGCAAGTAAGATCTTATTAATGTTGAAATTTTTAAGTATGTCTTCATTGCTCTTTTTTTGTTATCCAAGGTATCTTAAGGATTTTTCTGTAGCATTTTGTTTCGAAAACAAAATTGAACGCATTCGAAAATAAATGTCTAAGGAAAATACTTGGTATAGCATGAAATGAATTCAAAACAAACAAAGAAATTAGAGAAATCGCCAATCAACCACTGATATCTTCAGTAATAAAGAAAAGATGATGGTCGCATGTTGGACATGTGATGAGGAGAGACAATAACCAAATAACAAAGCAAGCTCTCATGTGGGAAACAACAGGTAAGAGGGAAAGAGGCCAACCCAGAGAGCTACTGAGAACATTGATCAGTGAGGCAAGAGCTGCAGGAATCAGCTCCCTCAATGAGACAGAGTTGCTTGCACAGAACAGAGACAAATGGTGAGATTTGATAAAACATCTGTACAAAGATTGAAAATGCTAGAATAAAAATGTAGATAAGAGAAAGAGTATCTGGGTCTATGCCCCATGGGCCGGCTATGGCTCAAAAGGTCAATAGATAGATATATAGATTACTAATCTTCTTTTGATCTCTTTCTAGCAGTCTCCATTGTTAGTTACTACAGATCCCAGATATTCATAGTTTGATACAATTTCAAGTTCTGCACTTTTAATGATGATTTTGGGTTGGTTTTTGTTTTGTCAATGGATATTATCCATATATATATATATATATATATATATATATATAGTAAGGAAAAATAAAGGGGGGGGGGGGGTGTCAAGGGAAAGAAATTGCAAAAAATGCATAAAATTGTAAAGCTGGATGTGAAGGGGAAATAAAATGAAAAAAAAAATAGTATTGTTAAAGCTTTACATATTTGATGGGCGACACAAATTTGAACGACGTTTTGGCTCAGTCAAATGTCAATAATGATACAATATGACTAATAGTCAAATGTCAATAATGATACAATATAATCAACAGTCAAATGTCAATAATGATACAATATGACTAATAGTCAAATGTCAATAATGATACAATATAATCAACAGTCAAATGTCAATAATGATACAATATACCCAACAGTCAAATGTCAATGATACAATATAATCAACAGTCAAATGTCAATAATGATACAATATGACTAATAGTCAAATGTCAATAATGATACAATATAATCAACAGTCAAATGTCAATAATGATACAATATACCCACCCAACAGTCAAATGTCAATGATACAATATAATCAACAGTCAAATGTCAATAATGATACAATATACACAACAGTCAAATGTCAATGATACAATATAACCAACAGTCAAATGTCAATGATACAATATAACCAACAGTCAAATGTCAATAATGATACAATATACCCAACAGTCAAATGTCAATGATACAATATAATCAACAGTCAAATGTCAATAATGATACAATATACCCAACAGTCAAATGTCAATGATACAATATAATCAACAGTCAAATGTCAATAATGATACAATATACCCAACAGTCAAATGTCAATGATACAATATACCCAACAGTCAAATGTCAATAATGATACAATATAACCAACAGTCAAATGTCAATAATGAAACAATGGTAAAGGTAAAGTACGAGACTTGAATCGGCGTCTTAGCACGTGAGTTTACACCCATATGTGCTTGGCCGCCTATCCAGAAATGTTAGGATATTTCTGTATAGTGTCACCTCAAGCATCGAAACTCAGATGCGAAGCAACATTCCTCACCTTCCCAGGGTAATACCCTGGTACCCACTTCTGCCAACGGCTGGGTCGACCGTGGGGGTATTTTTTTTTTTTTCAACCACGAGTACAATTCACACTGCTTCCAGCGGGAATCGAACACGGGTTGTCCAAACGTCGATAGTCCAGTCCGGTGGATTTCCCAACTAGGCTACCGAGGCCCCCTAATGATACAATATAATCAACAATGCGTATTACAAATTTTACCCCTAAAAAATGTCAAAATGGTTTATCTTTCAATTAATCAAAATGTAAAATTATTAACTAATACCATCAGAAATAATTGTTAGTAATTTCAGTTGAGCATGCACCAAACATTTAGCACACATGCACCACTGGTTCAATTATTTATAAATTATTTGTTAAATTTGTTTGACAGATGACTACATGTTATCTGAATGTGTCATATGAGCTGACTATCATACAGATGACCACTAGTTTACTGTATGAGTCATATGAGCTGACTGACTGACCACAAGTTACCTGTACATGTCATATGAGCTGACTGACTGACCACAAGTTACCTGTACATGTCATATGAGCTGACTGACTGACCACAAGTTACCTGTACATGTCATATGAGCTGACTGACTGACCACAAGTTACCTGTACATGTCCTCGCCTGGGCTGACTGTGTGATTGGTTCTCGGGGCATTAGTCCTCGGGTATATAGCCATCTTGCCCTCCCCCATCTTCTTGCCAAGGTCCTGCATGTTGTTGGGCAGACTGAAGGCCTCCAGGAGCAGGTAGACGTCATGGTTGCGGTCATTCTTACAGAAACCTGCAAAGAGAACGTTCCGGTGGAAGACTGGAGGTATCTGGACACAAGTGATTGAAGAGATAACAAGTGACTCATTGTGAGAGATGTTGGAGAGCTGCAGTGGCAGGGGAGGTAGAGAGAAGAAAAGAGGTGAAGAAGGTATGAGGGGGGCAAGCAACAAGTAAAAGGAGATAAGAATGGAAATGCTTCTCTTGAGATTCAAGTGTTTACAGGGAATATGGTGTTGTTGTCTCAAAATATACATGGAATATGGTGTTGTTGTTTTAAAGTGTACAGGGAATATGGTGTTGTTGTCTTAAAGTGTACAGGGAATATGGTGTTGTTGTTTTAAAGTGTACAGGGAATATGGTGTTGTTGTCTTAAAGTGTACAGGGAATATGGTGTTGTTGTCTTAAAGTGTACAGGGAATATGGTGTTGTTGTCTTAAAGTGTACAGGGAATATGGTGTTGTTGTCTTAAAGTGTACAGTGAATATGGTGTTGTTGTCTTAAAGTGTACAGTGAATATGGTGTTGTTGTCTTAAAGTTTACAGGGAATATGGTGTTGTTGTCTT
Source organism: Megaustenia siamemsis (assembly GCA_032433765.1). Classification (NCBI taxonomy): domain Eukaryota; kingdom Metazoa; phylum Mollusca; class Gastropoda; order Stylommatophora; family Ariophantidae; genus Megaustenia; species Megaustenia siamemsis. The sequence goes on along the minus strand of JAVIAB010000117.1, from coordinate 7,702,864 downwards.
AAAATTTACAGGGAATATGGTGTTGTTGTCTTAAAGTGTACAGGGAATATGGTGTTGTTGTCTTAAAGTGTACAGGGAATATGGTGTTGTTGTCTTAAAGTGTACAGTGAATATGGTGTTGTTGTCTTAAAGTGTACAGTGAATATGGTGTTGTTGTCTTAAAGTTTACAGGGAATATGGTGTTGTTGTCTTAAAATTTACAGGGAATATGGTGTTGTTGTCTTAAAGTTTACAGGGAATATAGTGTTGTTGTCTTAAAGTGTACAGGGAATATGGTGTTGTTGTCTTAAAGTGTACTGTGAATATGGTGTTGTTGTCTTAAAGTTTACAGGGAATATGGTGTTGTTGTCTTAAAATTTACAGGGAATATGGTGTTGTTGTCTTAAAGTTTACAGGGAATATGGTGTTGTTGTCTTAAAAAGTGTACAGGGAATATGGTGTTGTTGTCTTAAAGTGTACAGGGAATATAGTGTTGTGAATTAAGATATGTGGGACATGTGGAGACACATGTGGTGTTGTTGTCTTAAAGTTTATTGAGAACGTGGTGTTGGTGTTTATAATAAACAGTGAGACAGTCAATGATGAAGTCAGCAGGCAATCCAGATATAAATTAGGTACCTATGTCAAGTTAGTGAACCTGCGAGCCATTGGTCAGTATCCAACATGACCTCTATTGGCTAGAACAGCACAAAATACAGCTGCCATTGCAGGGTTAAAATATTGGCTAGCAGAACAGCACAAACTACAGCTGCCATTGCAGGGTTAAAATATTGGCTAGTAGAACAGCACAAACTACAGCCGCCAATACAAGGTTAAGATATTGGCTAGTAGAACAGCATGAACAACAGCCACCATTGCAAGGTTAAAAAATTAGCTAGAACATCACAAACTACAGCCACCATTGCAAGGTTAAAAAATTAGCTAGAACATCACAAACTACAGCCACCATTGCAAGGTTAAAAAATTAGCTAGAACAGCACAAACTACAGCCATCATTAGAAGGTTAAAATATTGGCTAGAACAGCACAAACTACAGCCACCATTACAAGGCTAAAACCTATTTAGAAAGATAAGGATATCAGTCTTAGCTCTAAAACCAGGCTGATTTGCACCCTCATTGTACAAATTTTTAATAAGCTTGTGAAGCATGAACACTCACTGAGCTACAGAATAAAATACAAACTATAAAGAAGAAATGTTGTAAGATTTTGAACATCTCTTACTTAGGTCATATAACAAATTAAAAAATTCCCAAAAAATGGATAAAACAAGCAATCGGAGTACATGATGAATCTTTAAGCTATGTGAAGAAATGCAAGATGAAATGGTTTGGCTACTTTTCTCGATAGTTTGGCCTGGCAAAGACTATTCTACAAAGAACTGTGAAAGGAGGGCGAGAAGGAAAGAGGTAGAAAGAGAAAGAGATTGAAAGGTAATATCAAAGAATAGACTGGCCTAGATTTTGCAAAGACAAAAAGAGTGACTGAAGATAGAAATTGAGAAGATTGACAAAGTCTGTCAGTGGGTCCCTAGTGACCCCCAAGAGAAAGTTAATGAAGTATGTCAATGGTGCTCTAGTGACTCCCAAGAGAAGGTCAATGAAGCCCTAGTGACTCCCAAGAGAAGGTTGACAAAGTGTCAATGGTGTCCCAATGGCATCCTGTTTTATGGAATAATGAAGAATATATATATATATATATTCTTCTTCTTTTTCTTCTTTCCTTCCTCATCTGCCTTTCAGCGTCGAGGGGAGATATAATTTACGGTCTTTTGCTCTTCTGTTCGCCTCTGCTGCTGTTATGTTTCCTAGTGCTTCTAATATTCCATCGACCCATCTTTTTCATGGTCGACCTTTGGGTCTGGTGTTCTCACAACGTTTGTTGAAGGCTCGTTGTGTAGTGTTTTGTTCTTTCTGCCTTGTCACATGGCCAAACCATTTTATCTGTTATTTCTTTATATATTCTATGGCGGGGGCTATTCCTAGCTTTTTTCTCAGTTCTTCATTTCTGATCTTGTCTCTGAGACTGTTTCCTGTCATTCGTCTAACACATTTCATCTCTGTAGAGATTATTTTTCTTATTTTTCTTGCATCTAGGGTCCAGGTCTGGCATTGGTAGCACAACGTTGGGATGAAGATTGTGTTGTATAGTGCTCGTTTTGCCTCCAGAGTTATTTCCTTGTTGGACAATAGTGGTGATAACTGTCCGATGATTTGACAAGCTTTGTTGCATCTTGATTCTATCTCTGCTGTTTGAGAATTATCGTTTGTCATTAGATTTCCTAGGTATTTGAATTCTTCTACTTGTTTTAGTTGTCTGCCTTCTATAGTTATGTTGATGTTCTGTTTATTTTTGGCGACATTCATGACTTCTGTTTTGTTGATGTTGATTTTCATGTTGTATTTTGTGCCTGAGATGTTGAGTTTGTTTAAGTGTTCTTGTAGGTCTTCTATTGTTTCATGTATTCGTGCCTGACCATCTGAAAAATAGAAGCTCGTTGATCTCCTCTGTATCTGATGGGTTGGCTAGCTTGCATATATGGTCCATGTATGTAATAATCAGTAGGGGGGATAGTACGCACCCCTGTCTTATGCCTGATCTAACTTCGAAGTGGTCTGTGTAGCCTGCTGCTGTTCTGACCCTGCAGCTGCTGTTGACGTAGAGGCTTTTAATAAGGTTGGTTAGATGTTTACTTACTCTGTATGTTGTTAGTATCTCCCACAGTTGTTCTCTGTTTACACTGTCGAATGCTTTTTCCTGGTCAATGAAGGCTATGTATAAGTTTTGATTGTGTTCTGTTGTTTTTTCTGCAAGCTGTTTTAGTGTGAATAGTGCGTCAGTACATCCTCTGTTTTTTCGGAACCCCATTTGAGAATCGCTTAACTGTAGTTCTATTATTGGTCTCAGCCTTTTTTTCCAAGATTTTGGCGTATTGCTTTCCTACATGGCAGAGATAC
>JAVIAB010000117.1:7632408-7697408 GCA_032433765.1 Megaustenia siamemsis | reverse complement strand
TGCCACAAGGCTCACCATTGTCACCAGTTCTATTTAATGTGTACACAATAACGATCATGGCCCAACAGCTGGATGGGAGGGGAAGAACTATGACTTTTGCTGATGATATTCTGGTATATCGACAGGGAAGAGACAGACGGGGAATCGCCTCCACAATGCAAGACGAACTTGATCGCATTTCTTCCTGGTGTGGGGTTTCAGGTGCCTTGGTTAATCCTAATAAAGCATCAGTTTCATGGTTCTCCCTTAACAATCATATCGTTAATACGACCACACCGGTAGTACGAATGGGAGCTGATGAGGTGACCAGGGACAAGTTGATGACATACCTCGGAGTTAAGTTTGATCGCAGCCTGTGTTTTCGGGACCACGTTGACCATGTGATAACAAAATCCCGCAAAGGATTAGCCGCCTTGAAGGTCATGGCAGCTGCCAACATCGAGCAGAGGCTACTTACTCTTCTGTTCCAGGGATTAGTCCTCGCACCAATCGAGTATGCCCTGGCCATTCTTACTGTCAGTACGACTCAAATTGATAGGCTGGAGAAAATACAAAATGAAGCCATGCGCATTATCCTGGGATGTACGAGGGACACTCCCTGTGTGGCAATGAGGTATCTTCTTGACTTTCCAACCATGGATGACAGAATCAAGATCTGGAGAGCACGAGCATACCTGAAGATTAGTACAGATACAGAGCATCCATTGCACCACGTGCTCAACACAGAGAAAGGTACCAGGCTAAAAAGAGGCAAATCATGGGTGGGCCGAGCAGAAGATGTCATCAAACAGGTCTGTGGGCTTACCAATATCAGCATTGGTGAGGAGTGGATACCGGTGCCTACGTCATTCAAGGGGACTTTCTCATGTATTGTCACACTCGACAGGAAAAGTAGGGAACAGAACCCAGTCGTGGTTAATGCTGAGAAAGGTGCAGTCATCTATACAGACGGATCTGTAAGACGACACGAAAAAAGTGCATGGGCATTTACAGCACGTTCGGCAGGCAGAATAGCCAAGGAAGACAGTGGTGCATACGCCATGACCACGAGTAGCATGACAATGGAGGTGATGGCAGTGACCAAGGCATTCAAATGGTTAGAGTCACAAGACTACATCCACGCATGTATACTGAGTGATTCGATGAGCATGATAAAAAAAGTGGAGGCAGGCTTTGTACGCATGCAATGGGTAGAGTCGTTGCAGAAATCCAAAATACGTAAGGTCACCTTTGTCTATGTCCCTGGACATGCGGGAGTACGGGGAAATGAGAGAGCGGACAGGTTGGCTAGCTGTGCTGTCGTTGAGGACGGGCAACCGATGGATCAGGCGGACGTCATCAATGCACTCCGAGATGTGGGAAGAGCACAGGACTTCGACAAACACAGATCAACGCCGCTTCTTCGGATGATGGAAATGGGAGTTAAGATGGGCACAGCCAGAAATGAGAAACTTGGTGGCCGTGTACGAAGACTTATCAACCAACATAGAACTGGAGTTGTCAGTCGCTGGACACTGAGGGAATTGCTGAGGAGGGGATCTGAGCACCTATGGACATGTTCGGAGTGCAATGATGATGACCCGCAAATAACTCAATAACTCAATAACTCAATGTGCTTTTGTAAAGGAGACTCTGATGTCGCTACTGAAACCCCCATTTAGTTTCTGATGTCATTACTAAACCCCCATTCAATTTCTAATGTCATTACTGAACTCCCCCTCCCTCCTATTTAGTTTCCGGTGTTGTTACTTAAACCCCCACTTAGTTTTTGATGTCATTAATGAACCCTAATTTATACTTTGATGTCATTACTAAACCCCATTTATATTATGATGTCATTAATGGAACCCCCCCCCCATCCCCCAATTTAGTTTCTGATGTCATTGCTGAACCTCCCCCCCCCCCCAATTTAGTTTATGATGTTATTACTGGACACCCCCCCCCCTATTTAGTTTATGGTACTATTACTGGACCCCCCCCCTCTTCCATTTAGTTTCTTATGTCATTACTGAACCCTCCCCCCCCCATTTAGTTCATGATATCATTACTGAACCAATCTCTTCCTCCCCCCCCCTATTTAGTTTCTGATGTCGTTACTGAACCTTCCCCCAGGAAGAAACAGGGTTGTGTTGAAACAGGAGTTATATAGCTGCACAAAATATTCAATTCAGCATGGCACCAACAAAAAGCCGCAGAAGACTGGCAACAGGCAATCATCTATCACTATGGAAAAAGAAAGGTAGCAAGAAAGACTGCAATCAATATAGAGGTATATGGCTGCTCAGGCATGTAGGAAAATTATATGCCAAAATTGAAAATTGTGGAAAAAATGCTGAGAGCAATAAGAGAACTACAGTTTAGCGATTCTCAAATGGGGTTCTGAAAAAACAAAGGATGCACTGATGCTCTATTCACCTTAAAACAGCTAGCAGAAAAGATGACAAAACACAATCAAAATTTGTACATAGCTTTCATTGACCAGGAAAAAGCATTCAACAGAGTAAATAGAGAACAACTGTGGGAGATACTAACAACATACGGAGTAAGTCAACATTTAACCAACCTAATTAAAAGTCTCTACATCGTCAGCAGCTGCACAGTCAGAACAGCAGCAGGATACACAGACCAATTCAAAGTTATATCAGGTGTAAGACAGGGGTGTGTTCTATCCCCCAAACTGTTTATTACATAATAGCCTCCGTCAGTCATACTTAACTGGATTTTTCAGCTCCCCTAGAAATGTTTTATTTTTTCTTTTCTTTCCTTTTGCCGCGTATTCTCTTTTTTTATGAATTTCTCTGCTTCTTGTTTGAGATGGACCTCTAGAGTGTGTTTCCAGAGATTGTGGTCTGCAATTATTTCTTCCCAGGCTGCAGGGTTTATGTTCTAAATCTTCAAGTCGCGTTTATGCACATCTACAAATGAAAGTTTTGGGCACCCCCTAGTTCTTTTGCCATCTGCCAGTTGTCCAAAGAGTATATATTTTGGTATGCAGCCATCTTTCATACGGTGTACGTGGCCAAGCCAGTGTAACCTACATTGTTTGAGCAGCGTGTAGATATTCGGGAGGCCTGCGCGAGTCATGACCTCCACATTTGTCACTTTATCGTTCCAGGTGATACCAAGAATACGGCGCAGACATCGCATATGGAATGCATTTAGCCTTCTCTCCTGCTTTACATAGGTTGTCCACGATTCATGCAGGAGGATACTAACTATGCAGCCATTGTAAACTACGGACTTTGTTTTAATTGACAGTTTGCTGTTTTGCCAGGCACGCCTAGAAAGACGGGCAAAGGTGGTAGCAGCTTTACCAATGCAGGTGTCAATTTCTGTATCTAAAGATAGTCTGTCGCTGATGATGAACCCCCGGTAGCTGCACGACATCAAGTTTATAGCTGTCGATAGAGATTGCAGGTGTTGCTTCAATGTCCTGACCGAGTATGTTAGTTTTCTGCAAACTTATTGTTAGACCGAAGAATCGGCAGGCATGTGAAAAGCGATGCACCATCCTCTGAAGTTCCTCCTGACTTTGATGAGTGCAGCGTCATCAGCAAATAACAGGTCTCCAATAGTTACATGTCTGATTTTTTACCCTGGCTTTAGTCTTGTGAGATTGAATAACCGACCATCAGATCTAGTATGAAGATACACACTTTAATTCACATTTGAGAATGCATGTTTTAATAGAACAGCGAAGAAGATTCCAGAGTCAGAGCAAGAACGCATCCCTGCTCGACACCGCTGCGTATGTTGAAGGGTTGTGATGTTCTACCGTCGTATTGGATGGTGCCCTTCATATCCTCATGAAACGATTTAACTATCGTCAATAGAGTATGTGGGCAGCCTATTTTGGAAAGTATTTTGAAAAGACCGTCCTCCTGACTAGGTCAAAGGCCTTGTAAGGTCAATAAAGGCGATGAAGAGTGGCTTTTTCTGCTCTCTAGATTTTTCTTGAAGCAAACGTAAAGAGAAAATCATGTCTGCAGTTGATCTTCCGGATCTAAAGCCGCATTGCGATTCAGGATATACGCATTCTGCGAGTTTTTGTAGCCTCCCTAAGATGACTCTGGCGAAGGTCTTGCCGACGATGCTGAGTAAGGAGATGCCTCTGTAGTTGTTGCAGTCGCTTCTATCTCCTTTATTTTTGTAGAGAGTTACAATCACGGAGTCTCTCATATCTTGAGGAATGGCTTTCTTTCCAGCATAGATGTAGTACTTCAAGCAGGGGATAAAATAAAGCACTTTTGCAGAATGTAATCAGATCGGGAGGGATCCCATCTTGTCCTGGAGCCTTGCCTGTGGCCAAGCTATCTATGGCCTTGCTAAGTTCCTCTACGGTTGGTTCAATGTCCAGCTCTTCCATAGGTGGGAGACATTGGGAGCCAAGCTATCTATGGCCTTGCTAAGTTCCTCTATGGTTGGTTCAATGTCTAACTCTTCCATAGGTGGGATACATTGGGAGCCAAGCTATCTATGGCCTTGCTAAGTTCCTCCACGGTTGGTTCAATGTCCAACTCTTCCATGGGTGGGAGACATTGTATGGCGTCAAAGGCGTTTGGTGTAACAGTGTTTTCTATTGAATAAAGTGAAGAATAATGTTCCACCCATCTTTCCATCTGTTTGCCTCTATCTGTTATTTTCTCCCCAGTGGATGACTTTAGTGGGGCAAAATTGTTGGTCCAAGAGCTTTCTTTATGCCATCATACATTACTTTTAGGTTTCCAGTTTGAGATGCTGTCTGGATGCTGTCGCTAAGCTGGAGCCATTACTCATTAGCGCAGCATCGAGCTGTTTGCTGGACTTTGTTTCTGGTCATTTTAATAGCCTGCAGAGTATTTGCATTTGGTGCGCGCTTGTGGTCTAAGATGGCCACGCGTTTAGCTTCGATTAAGGTTGTCATAACATGGGAATTGGCTTCAAACCAATCGTGAGACTTTTAAATGTCAGTTTTGCAAAGATGCTAACCGCATTGATGTATATGACGTTGCGGAGATGTTCCCTATTTTTTCACAGCGCCGTTGTAGTGTTCGTGAGCGCTTAGTTACTCCTTGAGGGTCTTGTTGAACTGCTCGACCAATCCAGAATGTGTTAGCTTGCTAGTGTCTATGCGAGGTCTCTTCTTTGGTTGCCTGGCATAGTGGAACCTCCTGGGCAGTAGCTTGAGTTTGCAGCAGACTAGAGAATGATCCGAGTCGCAGTCTGCACTGTGGTATGACCGTGTGTTAATTACAGATTTGAGAAAAGGGCGTCTGGCAAGTATCAAGTCCAGCTGGTGCCAGTGTTTAGATCGTGGGTGTCTCCAAGATACTTTATGCTGAGGCTTGGTTTTGAAAAAAGTATTTGTGACATCACAGGTTGTGATAGGCGCAAAACTCTAGAAGTCGTTGGCCGTTTTCATTTAATTTACCAACTCCAAAGCGACCGATGCAGGTTGGCCACGAACTGTGGTCTGCGCCAATTCTAGCATTGAAATCCCCCAGTAGAATAATGTGATCTTGTTCTGGTATACTTTCCATGACTTCTGTCAAATTTTCGTAGAAATTGTCCTTGGTTTCAGATGACGAGTACAAGGTCGGAGCGTACACACTTATAAGAGTAACTGGTCCTGTTGTTGTATTGAGGCGAAGTGTTAGTATCCACTCTGATGCATTCTGACCGAGTGTAACCAGACCTTCTAGAGATTTGTTCACAGCAAATCCCACACCGTGTTCTCTGATATCGTCGCTGCTCTTTCCTTGCCAATAGAACACGTAGTCTGCTTCGTTCAGCCTACCTGAGCCTGCCAAACGTGTCTCTTGATGTTCGGCTACATCTAACTGAAGTCTTCTCAGTTCATTATTGATTATGGCTGTCTTTCTAACGTCGTTTATGTCACGCAAGTTGTCAGATAGGCCAGTTTGATCATGGCTGTCTTTCTAACGTTGTTTATGTCACGCAAGTTGTCAGATAGGCCAGTTTGATCATGGCTGTCTTTCTAACGTCATTTATGTCACGCAAGTTGTCAGATAGACCAGTTTGATCATGGCTGTCTTTCTAACGTCATTTATGTCACGCAAGTTGTCAGATAGACCAGTTTGATTATGGCTGTCTTTCTAATGTCGTTTATGTCACGCAAGTTGTCAGATAGACCAGTTTGATTATGGCTGTCTTTCTAACGTCATTTATGTCACGCAAGTTGTCAGATAGACCAGTTTGATCATGGCTGTCTTTCTAACGTCGTTTATGTCACGCAAGTTGTCAGATAGACCAGTTTGATCATGGCTGTCTTTCTAACGTCATTTATGTCACGCAAGTTGTCAGATAGACCAGTTTGATCATGGCTGTCTTTCTAACGTCATTTATGTCACGCAAGTTGTCAGATAGACCAGTTTGATCATGGCTGTCTTTCTAACGTCATTTATGTCACGCAAGTTGTCAGATAGGCCAGTTTGATTATGGCTGTCTTTCTAACGTCGTTTATGTCACGCAAGTTGTCAGATAGACCAGTTTGATTATGGCTGTCTTTCTAACGTCGTTTATGTCACGCAAGTTGTCAGATAGACCAGTTTGATTATGGCTGTCTTTCTAACGTCGTTTATGTCACGCAAGTTGTCAGATAGGCCAGTTTGATCATGGTTGTCTTTCTAACGTCGTTTATGTCACGCAAGTTGTCAGATAGGCCAGTTTTATTATGGTTGTCTTTCTAACGTCGTTTATGTCACGCAAGTTGTCAGATAGGCCAGTTTTATTATGGTTGTCTTTCTAACGTCGTTTATGTCACGCAAGTTGTCAGATAGACCAGCTTGCATGGTACGCACGTTTCAGCAACCCAAACATAGGTTATGTTTCTTTGTTGTTGGTTTCTTTTGTGTGGCAGGTGTGGATGGTAACATGTCTACACCAAAATGGTGATTCTGGAGTGTTCTCTCCAGGTGGAGAGCTTGAGCAGAAAAAGAAAGAGATAAGTTGTTGCCCATGCAACATGTTTCTTCACTCCACGCAGCCGAGCCATCCAAAGGTCTAGCAGGGCAAGAACAGTTTGATGTAAACTGCGTCGCAGGAATTGCCAGAGCAATGTTGACATCAACACTGAACTGCCTTAAAGACTCCATCTCCGGATTTTTCCTCAGGGTTTACTTCCGAAGTCTATTCCGTGAGCGGGTAGATCCGCTAGACAGCGGGGATTTATAATCAGAGTTGACCTTCTCCTAGATGCGTTGCTATTTTTCATTGTTTATTATATACATGGACTATATATGCAAGTTGGCCAATCCATTAGAGACAGAAGAGATCAACGAGCTTCTATTTTTCAGACGGTCAGGCACCAATACATGGGAAAATGGAAGATCTACAAGAACACTTAAATATACTCAACAGCACAGACACAAAATACATGAAAATTAACAAAACAGAAGTCATGAATGTCGCAAAAGAGAAGCAGAACATCAACATAACTATAAACGGCAGGCAACTAAAACAAGTAGAGAAATTCAAATACCTAAGAAATCTAGTGACAAATGACAATTCACAGACAGCAGAGATAGAATCAAGATGCATCAAAACTTGTCAAATCATTGGACAGTTATCACCACTGTTGTCCAAAAATGAAATAACTCTAGAACAGGCACTCAACAATAAAAACTGGCACTCTACAATACAATCTTCATTCCAACATTGTGCTACTAATGCCAGACCTGGACTCCAGACACAAGAGCAATAAGAAAAAATAACCACCACCGAAAATAAATGTGTTAGGCGAATGACAGGAAACAGCTGTGAGATAAGATCAGAAATGAAGAACTGAGAAAAAAGCTAGGAATAACCTCCACTATAGAATATATAAAGAAACAACAGATACAATGGCTTGGCCACATGATAAGACAGAAAGATCGAAACGCAACACAACGAGCCTTCAATAAACGTTGTGAGAACACTAGACCTATGGACCAACACGAAAAAGATGGATTGCCGGGATATTATAAGCACTAGGAGCATAGCAGAAGAGATGAACAGAAGAGCAAAAGACCGCAAATGATATCTCCCCTCAACGCTGAAAGACAAACGAGGAAGTAAATAAGAAGAAGAAGAAGAAAGTTAGATTCTGTGTATATCCCAATATATCTTTGTGTTGTTTACTGTTCCAGCTGAAGTCCTACAGAGGCCGAAATGTTGTTCTGCTACTATTTTGTTCCTCACCTACATATAGCTGTAACAATAGCATTGTTTTCTTTATTTTAATGTTCTTTCTTGTCACCAGCTTTACAGCAGGCTTGCAAATCTAATACCTTTTACCTTTTTATAGAGGTGTCACCAACCTTGAGCTGTCAAACACTTTTTTCAAACATATTAATATTGATGTCTAGAGGTGTGACCATCACAGGTACCATACTGGGACAAGCTGTATGGAGATGTCACCAACCCCAAGCTGAGGAAGACTTTCTTCAAACATTAATATTGACGTCTAGTGGTGTGGCCATCACCTGCACCATACTGGGACAAGCTGTATGGAGATGTCACCAACCCCGAGCTGACCAACACTTTGAAGTTATTGACCTCTAGAGGTATACGCAGATGCAGCAGCAGCTTGATGGAGATTAGTTGTGAAATATATTTAAAAAAACAACACATGGAGCAACTCGATGACAATTTTTGTTTAATGAAATTAGAAATACCTTGGAGTAGTCCTTAGTAGCCAAACTTTGAATCGTCATCTTAATGAAGTATCTGCCGGTTCTGTTGAAAACGGCATCCAGCACTTCAACATCAAAGTCCAAGACCTTGCGCATGATCCTTCAACACATAGGATTGTCAACGTCAGGAGCTTCCACAACATTCTCTTCGTCATGTCAGATTGTCAGTCCTACTTCAAATCAAATGTTTGTCTGACAAATAAGTAAACAGATCTTGTCAACGACAGACGTTTGGCCTTTGACCAATTCCAGTCATTGAGAAAGCTGGCCCATGAGGGCGCCAGTGTTTGGGGATACATGACTATAAATTAGATTATCAAAGAAGTCCATATGAGAGGCAGTGAAATATAGGCTGACATAAAGACAGAGAAATACAGAATGATATATAGACAGAGAAATATAGGCTGACATAAAGGCAGAAAAATATATGCTGACATAAAGGCAGAAAAATATATGCTGACATAAAGACAGAGAAATATAGGCTGACATAAAGGCTGAGAAATATAGGCTCACATAAAGGCAGAGAAATATAGGCTGACATAAAGGCAGAAAAATATAGGCTGACATAAAGACAGAGAAATATAGGCTGACATAAAGGCTGAGAAATATAGGCTCACATAAAGGCAGAGAAATATAGGCTGACATAAAGGCAGAAAAATATAGGCTGACATAAAGACAGAGAAATATAGGCTGACATAAAGGCTGAGAAATATAGGCTGACATAAAGGCTGAGAAATATAGGTTGACACAAAGGCTGAGAAATATAGGCTGACATAAAGGCTGAGAAATATAGGCTGACATAAAGGCACAGAAATATAGGCTGACATAAAGACAGAGAAATATAGGCTGACATAAAGGCAGAAAAATATAGGCTGACATAAAGACAGAGAAATATAGGCTGACATAAAGGCTGAGAAATATAGGCTGACATAAAGGCAGAAAAATATAGGCTGACATAAAGACAGAAAAATATAGGCTGACATAAAGACAGAAAAATATAGGCTGACATAAAGGCAGAAAAATATAGGCTGACATAAAGGCAGAAAAATATAGGCTGACATAAAGGCTGAGAAATATAGGCTGACATAAAGGCAGAAAAATATAGGCTGACATAAAGACAGAGAAATATAGGCTGACATAAAGACAGAAAAATATAGGCTGACATAAAGACAGAGAAACATAGGCTGACATAAAGACAGAGAAACATAGGCTGACATAAAGGCTGAGAAATATAGGCTGACATAAAGACAGAGAAATATAGGCTGACATAAAGGCTGAGAAATATAGGCTGACATAAAGGCAGAGAAATATAGGCTGACATAAAGGCAGAGAAATATCGGCTGACATAAAGGCAGAAAAATATAGGCTGACATCATCATCATGTGCCATACCGGTTGGCGTAGGTGATCATGTCCCTCCACAATCTTCTATCTACAGTGCATCGTATCAGTTCTGTTGTTGACTGTTTTCCATGCCGTCCCTCCACAATCTTCTATATACAGTGCATCGTATCAGTTCTGTTGTTGACTGTTTTCCATGCCATGACACCAAGCTATCCAGTATTTTCTCTCTTTGTCGTCAGTGATCTCTCTTTCCTTCTATTTTGCCAGTTGTTGTTACCAAAAGTATTACAACTTTCCTCTTCTCATTATGTGCCCGAAAAATGTTGATTGCTTCTTTCTGATGTTTTTTAAGAGCTCCCTTTTTGTGTTGGCCTCTTTGAGAACTTCCTCATTGGTCTTTTTATCTGTCCAGGGAACTTTCAACATTCTTCCGAGAAATCCCATCTCTGTGGCCTCTAATCGTCTTTTCATTTGTTTGTCTGCTGTCCATGATTTGCTTCCATAGGTAAAAATTGGTTCTATATAGCACCGATGAACTCTCTTTCTCATTTTAATCGACATAGATTTGTTGCATAAGATATTAGATTTGTTGCATAAGATATTTTTCATTTTCTGAAATGCTATTTTGGCCTGATCTATTCTGCTTTTTATTTCTGTGGTGCATCTCCCATCTGACGTCATTATTGTGCCCAAGTATTTGAAACATTGTACTTGTTTCAGATTTGTCTTGTTTATTTTTATGCTGTATGATGGTGATGGTTGTTTCTTCGATATAGCCATTACTTTTGTTTTCTTACTATTCAGACTGAGACCTTTCTTGTTGCTTTCTTTTACTATTATGTCTATCATTTCTTGTAATTCAGAAATAATATAGGCTGAAATAATGAAATATAGGCTGACATAAAGGTAGAGAAATATAGGCTGACATAAAGACAGAGAAATATAGGCTGACATAAAGACAGAGAAATATAGGCTGACATAAAGACAGAGAAATATAGGCTGACATAAAGGTAGAGAAATATAGGCTGACATAAAGACAGAGAAATATAGGCTAACATAAAGGCAGAAAAATATAGGCTGACATAAAGGCACAGAAATATAGGCTGACATAAAGGCAGAGAAATATAGGCTGACATAAAGGTAGAGAAATATAGGCTGACATAAAGGCTGAGAAATATAGGCTGACATAAAGACAGAGAAATATAGACTGACATAAAGGCACATAAATATAGGTTGACATCAAGGTAGAGAAGCAGTGGTACAAGACCTCAAAGAAAATAGATGTGGTTTGTTACCAATACAAATGGGTGCGACATTACTTGAAGCTTCTTGGAGGTAGGTGTTTGGCCTGACACCAACTGAGAGATTGCAAAGCCAAGAAATTATATTTGATTATTTCCATTACTTTTGTTTAAATCAAATACTGGCAGCACTTTGAATGGCCATTACATTAGCATTTGTAATGAATTAAAGGTCTAAATGGCTCTTCTTTTCTTTTCTTCCTCATTTGCCTTTCAGCATTGAGGGAGATATAATCTGCGGTATTTTGGTCGTCTGGTGGCCTCTGCTGCTGTTTCCTAGTGTTTCTAATATTCTATCAATCCATCTCTTTTTGAGGTCGGCCCTTGGGTCTGGTGTTCTCAAAACGTTTATTAAAGGCACGTTGTGTTGTGTTTTGGTTTTTCTATTTTATCATGTAGCCAAACCACTTGATCTGCTGGGAACAGGCAAATAAATGCAGTACTGCGGTAAAGCTGGTAGCAGGAGCAAGCAGTGGGGTGTACACTCCGACAAGGTACGGTACAGCTTTGTAAGAAAGGAACACAACAAAATATTGACTCTTTTTAATTCTCCTTGAGTTACCTGTCCCGATCAACCTAGATGTTGTAGAGTTAGTCTTTATTTCATTGTTCATTTGTGCTGTTCTCGTTTTTTTTTTCTTTTTAGGAAGACCGCATGTAGGCCGAAACGTCAGTATTTTGTTTTGTTCCTTTTTTGTAAAGCTGTCATCATGCCTTGTAGGAGTGTACGTTACACCCCACTACTTCCTCTAACTTTATATGCTGTTTCTTTATGTACTCAAAGGCAGAAATCTATCTATCTATCTTTCGTTCGCCTGAAGTATTGTCTATATCTGCAATGTCGTTTCCTGTATAAATTTTACTGTCTTTTGTAATTCTTGCAGTGGCCCATATAGTTTTGTCTGTAGTGTTGTATCTATGGGCCAATGGATTTTCCTCAGTCTACTATATTCAGTGCAGTCTTGAAGTATGTGTTCAGCAGTCTGGGGTGCCTGTCCACATGTACAAGTAGTTGATGTGCCGATCTTGAATTTTGTATACATGTGACTATGGAGTCGATTGTGTCCTGTTCTTAGGCGTATAATGATAACTTGTTCATATCTATTCATATCATGAAAGGCATCCTGATTTGGGGCTTGTGGTCCTCTGATTGATTTGATTATCTGTTTCTTATGATGGTATGTAACTGGTGTATCTAGTTGTGTGCCTGTTGAACCTTCCTTTGCCAACTGATCTGCTTTCTCATTTCCTGGTATTCCACAGTGAGACGGGATCCACTGCAGGGCAACCCTGTGGTGCTTGCAGAGTTCAGTCAATAAGGTCTGCAGATGTGGTAATTTTCTGGATTGTAGTGCCTGGAGTACTGATCTTGCATCTGTCAAAAACACTACAGGCTGTGGGCTAAGATTACTGTTCAGCAGTTTTTCTATTGCCAACTTTATTGCTTGTATTTCTGCATCATAATTGTGACAATATTTCCCTGTTGCTATTTTATTCATATCCCTAGTGTTATTTGGGTACTCAAACGTGTGATTCATCGACATACGAGACGCCGGCCCCCATGAACTGTTAACAGATATCGTCCAAACAATTGTACGGATATTTGAGAGTGCAGTCTGACCCGTAGAACGTTCCCTTGCATGAACAGATCCCGGCTGACTGTTCACAGGTGTCGTTGAAACAGTGGTCAGGACATTTGAGAGTGCAGTCTGGCCCGTAGTACGCTTCCTTGCGCGTACAGTCTGCTCTTTCTGTGTCACATATGATGTCACAGCCATCAGAACACGTCTGTTCGCACTGTAGCCCAAAATTACCATCAGGACAAGTGTCATCACATGTATAGCCAGGATGTTTGCAATGTTGGCATTTTCTGGATTTTCCTCACATAAAGAACTGACACTAAGACAAGACCCGGAGCAGTCGTGTCCATAGATCCCATGTGAACAGTTGCCGTGACACGTACCGATGATTCACACGTTAAGAAAAGTCATACATCGTATGTCGATGATTCACACGTTAAGAAAAGTCTGCCGACTACAACAAACCCAAGCATATATCATCCAGTACCTTAATGTGTACTGGATGATATTTTCTTTCTGTGCTGGACATGGTTCATTTCTTGGTGTATTTCATTGCTAGCCAAGGCTCATATCTTGGCTTGTGTGTGTGTGTGTGTGCTGGCCATGGCTCATATCTTGGTGTGTGTCATGTTAGTCATATCTCATATCATGGAGTGTCCGTGTTAATCATGTCTCATATCTTTAAGTGTGTATGTGTTTAGTCATATCTCATATCTTAGTGCGTATCTGTGTTAGTCATATGTCATATCTTTGTTTTTGGGCTAGTGATATCTCATATCTCTGTGTGTATGTTTATGTTAGTCATATCTCATATCTTTGTGTGTGCATGTCTGTGTATGTCACATCTCATATCATTGTGTGTGCCTATCTATGTTGGTCATATCTCATATCTTTGTGTGCATGTCCATGTTAGACATGTGTAATTTCTTTGTGGGTGCATTCTATGTCAGTCATATCTCATATCTTTATGTGTATGTTTATGTTAGTCATGTGTCATATATCTTGATGTATGTCAGTGTTAGTCATGCCTCGTATCGCTATGTGCATGTATGTGTTTGTCACTTCTCATATCTTTGTGTGTGCATGTCTGTGTTAGTCACCTCTAGTGACTCGGGCAGATGGTGCTCGTAAACCTGGGAGGGCCGACCATCTAAGGGCAGAATCCCCCTACAGAAAAGATCACCTGCTGCCTTGCAGGAAGATTGGGGACAATCAAAGGCTAGGGAAAGCAAACCTGAATAAAATGCTGGCTGAAATCGGATGCACTGGGCCACTGGCGCAGAACACAGTGCAACGTTTTTAACGGGTGTTCAATCAGAGTGGATCTGGCAGACTCTAATTGTGATGTTCTGTTTGTAACACACCTAACCTGACAGCTGAGTTCATGTGAGGAGCTTGAATCCTACTCTGATTGGGTCCTGATCGCAGAGAGAGAGATTTGGGTACTCTATATATGCACCTGCTCCCCCATTCTTTACTGCATTCTGTGCTGATCCATCTGTGTACACACGGATCCATAGGTCTTGTGGGTATTCTTCATCCAGGAAACTGAGAGTTATTGTTTTTCGCTGTAGACTATTTTGTTCCTCTTTGTCAACTATTCCTTTCACTTCTGTCCGTATTTGAACTGATAATCCTGATTCATCTGTCCAGGGAGTCTGTTCTGGTATGGGCAGAAGGGGTTTAACAACTCTTGGCATGTCTGGTGTTTGTCTATTAATACGCTTGGCTTGGTGGATAAAGCTGCTTCTCTTAAGTCGTCCCAATGCAAGATTTTGGAATCTGTCCTTCATTGGATGTCTCGGCATGCATACAAATTTTTCTGCCTGTATCAGCACCTTTGTGTCTCTCCGTTCTCTCAGTGCTGGTATCCTCCACAATTTCTCCATCTCCAATATTGGTGTTGATTTCATTGCTCCTGTGATGACCCCAAGTGCCTGGTTTTGTACTTTATCCAGTTCTTGCAATGTGGTGTTTGATGCTGAGCACCATGCGGATGATCCATATTCTAAATGTGGGCGTATACTCTGTTGGTAAACTTTACTGAGTATTTTCCCACTCGCACCCCATGTGGTTCCACACAACTTTCTTAGAATAGCCAATTTCCTCCTTGCTTTTTGGGTTGCCTTATTTATCTGCTGTTTCCAAGATAGTTTGTTATCAAATGTAACTCCGAGATATGTAGCTTGTATGTCTTCTTTCACAGGCTCATTGTTTATGTAGATGGCTCCTGCTTTTTGTTTTGGGGAGAGTGTGAAAAGTGTAGTACTGCATTTGTCTGTATTGATGCTGATACACCATCTATTTGTCCATGAATTCAGTGCATTCATAGCTCTTTGTAGCAATTTGGAGGCCACTGTTGCATACTCCTCTGTGCACCACATTACCAAGTCATCTGCATACATTGCCACTTTGATGCCATGTGGTAGTTCAGTAACTAGGTCATTGATGTAGATCAGAAAAAGTGTTGGAGATAGTACCCCTCCTTGTGGAACGCCCTGGTGCAATAAGACCTTCTTACTCTTAAGACCATCCAGTTGCACTCTGGCTCTCCTGTTATGCAGGTATGCTTTGACCCATTTGTACATCCTGCCATTTACTCCATAATTTCTCAGTTTCTTCAAAAGCCCTTCCTTCCATACCTTATCAAATGCTTTCTTTAGGTCTATCCATGCTGCTAGTACCAGTTTCTTTTCTTGAAACGCATCTTCAATTTCCTGGGAAAGATAGGTTGCTTGATCTTCGGTAGAGTAACACTGTCTAAAGCCTGCTTGTTGTGGGACAAGGAGATTTTCACTTTCCAGGTACCACTGCAGTCTGAGATTGATTATACGTTCCATTGTTTTAAACAAACAGCTTGTAAGGCTGATTGGTCTATAGCTGGATGTCATTGAACCATCTTTTCCTGGCTTTAGTAATGGTATCATAATTGCTTCTCTCCATGCCTGTGGCACTCTACCTGTGATCCAGCAAATGTTGTAGATCTGCAGTAGTTTTGCTTTAGCTGCAGTTCCCAAGTTCTTAATCATTTCATTGGACACTCCATCATTGCCTGGTGACTTTTTCATTTTTAATTTGGATATTGCCAGCTCTAGCTCTCTTTGTGTAATGGGTGTTTCCATTACTTCATGTGTGGTCTCTTCTTGTCTTGCATTTTGTTGTTTTAAACGGGTCTCTTGTCATTTTTCTAGGCTAATTTCAATATTATTGTCATTTGCAAAGGAGTCTGCAAAGTAATTTGCTGCATGTTTACCTGTTAGAATGTTTCCATCCTTCTTCAGTGTAATTTTGGTGTTCCTTTCTGTACCCTCATCATTCAGCTGTTTTACAAGCTTCCACACTTTTCTTGTGTCTCGTTCAAGATTCAAGGACTCTGTTTTCCCTTTCCAGCTTCTCCGTCTGGCTTGTAGTTTAGCCCGTTGAAATTTGGCTTTAGCATGCTGGTAGTTGTTGTGGTGTTCTTGGCAAGGGTTATTTTCTGCTTGCTTTCGAGATGTTTCCATGTCATTGTGCAGTTGCTCTAGCTCACTACTCCAGTATGGTTTGTAGTGTTTCCGTGCCCCTCTAGGTATTGTTTCACTGGCAGCTTGTATTATTAGTCTACTGAATTCATCAACTATTTTGTTGATGTTTCTATTTGTATTTATATCTTTAGTCAGTACACTGGTGTAGTGTTGATACATTTTCCAGTCTGCCTTCTTGTAATTCCATCTGGAGAGAGTGCTGCTCTCCCTGATGGCCTTATTTTGTACCACTAAAAAGACTGGTCGGTGGTCGCTGCCTCCAAGTTGTTTCCCAACAATTCGTGTGATATTCCAATCCAGGTCTGGTGAATGGAAAGCAAGGTCTGGTGTAGATGTGGTATGCCATGATCTGGAGTAGAATGTTGGTGGATCTGTTGCCTGGTTTAATAGTATAAGCCCATTGTCATCCTGCCAATTTTCAAGCTCTTCACCTCTCTTGTCCATATGTTCATAGCCCCAGCTCTGTGAGTGGCTGTTAAAGTCTCCACATACAATTATTCTTTCTTTTAATGTAATTGTGTCTAGTGCTAGTGGGCGGTCACTCGGACAGTAATAGTTAAGTAGATGGAAGTCTGTATTTCCTGTCCTGAGGTGCAGTATTTGATATTCCGCCCCATCCATATACACTTCAATCTGACATGCATTAATGTTGTTCCTTACAAGAGTCAGTATTCCGCCCTTTTGTCTATTTATTCTGTCAGATCGGTAGCACTGGTATCCCCTAATGGCAGAAATGATTCCTAACTCTTTTCTCAGTTTCTAATTTTTTATTTTATCTCTCAGTCTGTTTCCTGTTGTGCATCTAACACATTTCATTTCGGTAGTAATTTTTTACATTTTGTTTTCTTGAGTCTAGCATCCAGGACTGACATTGGTAGCACAACATTGGTATGAAGATTGTATTGTAGAGTGCTCGTTTTGCCTCCAGAGTTATTTCCTTGTTGGACAATAGTGGTGATAACTGTCCAATGATTTGACAAGCTTTGTTGCATCTTGAGTCTATTTCTGCTGTTTGTGAATTGTCATTTGTCACTAAACTTTCTAGGTATTTGAATTTTTCCCACTTGCTATAATTGTGTGCCATCTATCGTTATTGTCATGTTGATGTCCTGTTTCTTTTCTAGCATGTTCATGACTTTTGTTGCTGTCGATTTTCATGTTGTATCGAGTGCTTGTGATGTCTATAAAAGTGGGCCTTCTATTTGTCTGAGTAGCATAGCAGCCTTCTATTTGTCTGAGTAGCATAGCAGCCTTCTATTTGTCTGAGTAGCATAGCAGCCTTCTATTTGTCTGAGTAGCATAGCAGCCTTCTATTTGTCTGAGTAGCATAGCAGCCTTCTATTTGTCTGAGTAGCATAGCAGCCTTCTATTTGTCTGAGTAGCATAGCAGCCTTCTATTTGTCTGAGTAGCATAGCAATGACTGATCGTCTGCAAATGGAAGCTCGTTAATCTCCTCTGTCTCCGATGGGTGAGCTAACAAACATATGTAGTCCATGTAAACATGCAAACAGAACAGAAAATTTAAGCCTTTGAAATGTGGATTTATAGAAGAATAAGTAGAATTTGATGGAAAGAAAAGAAAACAAACGATGAAGTTTAAAACAACTAAAAATGAAAAGAGAACTACTAATAACAAATAAGACAAATGAAATTTTGGGGGCATGTTAAAAGACACAACAGCCTACTAAAAGTAATATTGGAAGGGAAAATACAAGGTAAAAGAGGCAGAGGCAGACCAAGACTAACATGGACGAGTAACATCAAAAGATGGACAAGTCAACCTATGACAATCTGCACCATCAAAGCAAGAGACAGAGTAGAACGGCGCTTCATGGTAGCCAACCTTCGATGGGAGACGGCACTCAATGATGATGAGTCCATGTATGTAATAAACAATAGGAGAGGTAACATACATCCTTGTCCTACTCCACCCTTAAAGCCCCATGTGCAGCCTGCTGTTGCTGCTGTTCTGAAATTTTAACATTTTTTTGTTCGTGGTGAAGCGTATTTTTCATATTCTTCTTGGTTCTTCTTATCCTTCCAATATTTATATATTTTCTTCTTTCCTTTAACTTCTCTGATTGCATCATTTCACTATGGACTGCTCTTTTTTTCTTCTTTCTTCCATGTAACAACATGGTTTAGTTTTTCTCTGCAATCTGTTATTGCGATGTTGGTTATAGCCTTCTATGTTTCCCCTCTTCTTTTATTTTGATTGGGAATTTATTGAATTCTTTTATTAGTTTTCCTTCAAAGGTGCTTCCTTGATGCTTCATCTTTTAATTGTTTTATTTTTATTGTCTGTTCTTTTTGCTTTGTTTGTTTTTGTATATCTACTCTTTCTAACTGGTTCTCTGAGCACTACCATCATCTATATGTGCTCTGCTGTTGATTACTCTTTTCTTGTTAGTATGACATTTATCTGGCTTCTACATGTTGTGTCATTCCACTTGTCATCTTTTCTTTTCTCTTTCTCACTGATACCGAAAAGGTGTCGTGGTTATATCATTTGTCGTTCTAGGGCTGCTCGAACTGTCTGAATTAGTGATTTTCCTTTGTTGTTACATGTCTCTGTCACTGCATCTATCCATCTTCTTCTGGGTCTTCCTCTTGGTCTTTTCCCATGCATTCTCGAGAAGAACGCCCTTGATGGTGATTGGTGAGGATTCATTCTGACCAAGTGGCTAAACCATTTAAGTTGTTGTTGTTCTATATATTCTTGGCAGGGTGTTGTTCCTACCATTTTTCTTATGGTTTCATTTGGTATTCTATCTCTTCTTGTGTTGTTTTTTACTTTTCTCAAGCATCACATCTCACATGTATTGATCTTTCTTAAATGTGATTTAGAAAGGGTCCATGTTTGACTTTCATAGCACAAAGTTGGTATGAAAATGCTATTTATCATTTGTTGTTTAGTTGGCATAGAAATGTTTGGATGTCTTAACAATGGTGAAAGCTGGTATGTGACAGCATTTGCTTTTTGTATTCTCATGTCTTTTCCCTGTCTAGTTTTCCATCTTCTGTAAACATTGTGCCCAAATACTTGAATTCCTCTACTTGTTTTATTTCTTTATCTTTGATCTTAATGTTTAATGGGTGTCTTAATTTGCTTATTCTCATAGCCTCTGTTTTTTTCCACTTGTACCATGTGTATATTTGCAACTCTTGTGTTTGAAGAATATGTTATTGACTGGTGATTTACATGTTAGTGTGGCTGCACATTTCTAACAGTTTCTTTCTATTTCAATTTTTCCAGCTCAAGAAAGGATCTCAGGATTTCTCTGTTGTTGGTTTTTTAACCATCCGTTTATGTCTCCCATCACTAATATGTTGTCACTTTTATCAATCTTGTTGACATGTTCGTGTGTCATAGAATTCGGTACTGTCTTTGTTGTTACGTGGTGCAGAGATTTTTATGTAAGTTGTTGTCACACGGTGCATAGCTTTGTATGTAAGTTGCTGTTATATGGTGCACAGATTTGTATGTAAATTGCTGTTATATGGTGCACAGATTTGTATGTAAATTGCTGTTATATGGTGCACATATTTGTATGTAAGTTGCTGTTATATGGTGCATAGCTTTGTATGTAAGTTGCTGTTACATTGTGCATATATTTGTATGTGAGTTGTTGTTACATGGTGCACAGATTTGTATGTAAGTTGTTGTTACATGGTGCACAGATTTGTATGTAAGTTGTTGTTACATGGTGCACAGATTTGTATGTAAGTTGCTGTTAAATTGTGCATAGCTTTGTATGTAAGTTGTTGTTACATGGTGCATAGATTTGTATGTAAGTTGCTGTTACATGGTGCATAGATTTGTATGTAAGTTGCTGTTACATGGTGCATAGATTTGTATGTAAGTTGCTGTTACATGGTGCATAGATTTGTATGTAAGTTGTTGTTACATGGTGTATAGATTTGTATGTAAGTTGTTACATGGTGCATATATTTGTATGTATTGTTACATGGTGCATATATTTGTATGTAAGTTGCTGTTACATGGTGCATAGATTTGTATGTAAGTTGTTGTTACATGGTGCATATATTTGTATGTAAGTTGTTATATGGTGCATATATTTTTATGTTAGTTATACGGTGCACAGATTTGTATGTAAGTTGCTGTTATATGGTGCATAGATTTGTATGTAAGTTGATGTTATATGGTACAAAGATCTGTATGTAATTTGTTGTTTTATGGTGCATACATTTTGTATAAATGTTGTTATATTGTACATAAATTTGCATGTTAGTTCTTGTTCTCCTAGTTGTCTGTGATTATTCTTTTCGAGTGATTTAAAAAAAATATTTATAGAATATTGTATGCGTGGTTTTGTTAGTGATAAAGCCTACTTCATGTTTTACTGTTTCTGGGATGTCAACTTCTGAGAATATTATTGTGCTGTTCATGTATGCTTTCTTTACTTGTTTTTTAGCACTAGTCCATGTGTGTTTCCTTTACTTGCTGTTCTTTAGCAATAGTTCCTGTGTGTTTCCTTTACTTGCTGTTCTTTAGCACTAGTTCATGTGTGTTTCCTTTACTTGCTGTTCTTTAGCAATAGTTCCTGTGTGTTTTCTTTACTTGTTGTTCTTTAGCACTAGTTCATGTATGTTTTCTTTACTTGTTGTTCTTTAGCACTAGTTCATGTATGTTTTCTTTACTTGTTGTTCTTTAGCACTAGTTCATGTGTGTTTCCTTTACTTGCTGTTCTTTAGCACTAGTTCCTGTGTGTTTTCTATACTTCTTTTTTCTTTAGCACTAGTTCATGTTTGTTTTCTTTACTTGTTGTTCTTTAGCACTAGTTCCTGTGTGTTTCTTTACTTGTTGTTCTTTAGCACTAGTTCCTGTTTGTTTCTATACTTGTTGTTCTTTAGCACTAGTTCCTGTTTGTTTTCTTTACTTGTTCTTTAGAACTAGTTCCTGTTTGTTTCTTTACTTGTTGTTCTTTAGCTCTAGTTCCTGTTTGTTGTCTTTACTTGTTCTTTAGCACTAGTTCCTGTTTGTTTTCTTTACTTGTTCTTTAGCACTAGTTCCTGTTTGTTTTTTTTACTTGCAGTTCTTTAGCACTAGTTCCTGTTGGTTTTCTTTATTTGTTCTTTAGCACTAATTCCTGTTTGTTTTCTTTACTTGTTAATAAGCACTAGTTCCTGTGTGTTTTCTTTACTTGCAGTTCTTTAGCACTAGTTCCTGTGTGTTTTCTTTACCTATTCTTTAGTACTAGTTCCTGTGTGTTTTCTTTACTTGCAGTTCTTTAGCACTAGTTCATGTGTGTTTTTTTTACTTGCAATTCTTTAGCTCTAGTTCCTGTGTGTTGTCTTTACTTGTTGTCTTTTACTTTTTGTTTCTGTGTGTTTTTTTCATTTGTTGTCTTTTACCTCTAGTTCATGTGTGTTTGTTTTCTTCACTTGTTGTCTTTTACCTCTAGTTCATGTGTGTTTTCTTTATTTGCTGTTTTTTACCTCTAGATCATGTGTGTTTGTTTTCTTCATTTGTTGTCTTTTACCTCTATTTCATGTGTGTTTTCTTTATTTGCTGTTTTTTACCTCTAGATCGTGTGTGTTTGTTTTTTTCATTTGTTGTCTTTTACCTCTAGTTCATGTGTGTTTTCTTTATTTGCTGTTTTTTACCTCTAGATCATGTGTGTTTGTTTTCTTCACTTGTTGTCTTTTACCTCTATTTCATGTGTGTGTGTTTTCTTCACTTGTTGTCTTTTACCTCTATTTCATGTGTGTTTGTTTTCTTCACTTGTTGTCTGTTACCTCTGGTTCCTGTGTGTTTTCTTCACTTGTTGTCTTTTACCTCTAGTTCCTGTTTGTTTTCTTTACTTGTTGCTCTTTAACTCTAGTGTATGTTTGTTTTCTTTGCATGTTGTCCTTTTTTCCACTTGTGTCTGCAAGTTCTATTATTTTGATTTTCATTCGATGTTCTTTATTTGACATATATTATGATAGTTAATTTGTACCAGTGTATTTGTTGTCTTAGTAGTTGACCAGATCGGTGTTTTCATCAGAAAAGCAGTAGCTAAAATAAATTAATTGATCCAATTTTACATCAAATTATCTGTTTTTATGTCTTGACATTTTAAAATACTTATCTGTTCTTATATAAGAACAAGAATAAGAGTAACAAACAAGACACTAGTGGAAACCCTATGTGTTAAAATAACTTTTTAAACTGAATCCATGTCATAAAAATTAAAATGCATCGCCATTTTATGACTTTGGAAAACAAGAAATTACATCGAGTGGACAAGAATAAAATCTATAGTTTACTTGGTTACAACAATGATCACTCTATATGACCAACGCCAACTACTCACTGGTCTGCCTCTCGGCTGCTGCCCATTGCTGGTGTGCTGACATCTTCTGACAGTCCCAGTCTGTTGGACTTAAGTTCAGGGTAGGGTAATCTGGGGCTCGTCATGGTGATGGCTTGGGTTCAAATCTAAGTCACTCTTCCAGCAGTAATGGCAATATAAATCAGAACAGGAGAAGAAATAAATATGAAGTTTAGGGGCGTATCTTAATGTGAAGTTTAGGGGAGTATCTTAATGTGAAGTTTAGGGGAGTATCTTAATGTGAAGGTTAGGGTAGTATCTTAATGTGAAGGTTAGGGTAATATCTTAATTGTGAAGTTTAGGGGAGTATCTTAATATGTGAAGTATAGAGGAGTATCTTAATGTGAAGGTTAGGGTAATATCTTAATTGTGAAGTTTAGGGGAGTATATTAATGTGAAGTTTAGGGGAGTATCTTAATGTGAAGGTTAGGGTAGTATCTTAATGTGAAGGTTAGGGTAATATCTTAATTGTGAAGTTTAGGGGAGTATCTTAATGTGAAGTTTAGGGGAGTATCTTAATGTGAAGGTTAGGGTAGTATCTTAATGTGAAGGTTAGGGTAATATCTTAATGTGAAGTTTAGGGGAGTATCTTAATATGTGAAGTATAGAGGAGTATCTTAATGTGAAGGTTAGGGTAATATCTTAATTGTGAAGTTTAGGGGAGTATCTTAATGTGATGTTTAGGGGAGTATCTTAATGTGAAGGTTAGGGTAGTATCTTAATGTGAAGGTTAGGGTAATATCTTAATTGTGAAGTTTAGGGGAGTATCTTAATATGTGAAGTATAGAGGAGTATCTTAATGAGAAGGTTAGGGTAATATCTTAATTGTGAAGTTTAGGGGAGCATCTTAATGTGACATTTAGGGGAGTATCATAATGTGAAGGTTAGGGTAGTATCTTAATGTGAAAGTTAGAGGAGTATCTTAATGTGAAGTTTAGGGGAGTATTTTAATGTGAAGTTTAAGGGAGTATCTTAATGTGAAGTATAAAGAAGTATCTTAATGTGAAGTTTAGGGGAGTATCTTAATGTGACATTTAGGGGAGTATCTTAATGTGAAGGTTAGGGTAATATCTTAATTGTGAAGTTTAGGGGAGTATCTTAATGTGAAGTTTAGGGGAGTATCTTAATGTGAAGGTTAGGGTAGTATCTTAATGTGAAGGTTAGGGTAATATCTTAATGTGAAGTTTAGGGGAGTATCTTAATATGTGAAGTATAGAGGAGTATCTTAATGTGAAGGTTAGGGTAATATCTTAATTGTGAAGTTTAGTGGAGTATCTTAATGTGATGTTTAGGGGAGTATCTTAATGTGAAGGTTAGGGTAGTATCTTAATGTGAAGGTTAGGGTAATATCTTAATTGTGAAGTTTAGGGGAGTATCTTAATATGTGAAGTATAGAGGAGTATCTTAATGAGAAGGTTAGGGTAATATCTTAATTGTGAAGTTTAGGGGAGCATCTTAATGTGACATTTAGGGGAGTATCTTAATGGGAAGGTTAGGGTAGTATCTTAATGTGAAAGTTAGGGGAGTATCTTAATGTGAAGTTTAGGGGAGTATTTTAATGTGAAGTTTAAGGGAGTATCTTAATGTGAAGTATAAAGAAGTATCTTAATGTGAAGTTTAGGGGAGTATCTTAATGTGACATTTAGGGGAGTATCTTAATGTGAAGGTTAGGGGAGTATCTTAATGTGAAGTTTAGGGGAGTATCTTAATGTGAAGTTTAGGGGAGTATCTTAATGTGAAGTTGAGGGGAGTATCTTAATGTAAAGGTTAGGGTAGTATCTTAATGTAAAGGTTAGGGTAGTATCTTAATGTGAAGGTTAGGGTAATATCTTAATTGTGAAGTTTAGGGGAGTATCTTAATGTGAAGGTTAGGGTAGTATCTTAATGTAAAGGTTAGGGTAGTATCTTAATGTAAAGGTTAGGGGAGTATCTTAATGTGAAGGTTAGGGGAGTATCTTAAGGTGAAGGTTAGGGTAATATCTTAATTGTGAAGTTTAGGGGAGTATCTTAATATGTGAAGTATAGAGGAGTATCTTAATGTGAAGGTTAGGGTAGTATCTTAATTGTGAAGTTTAGGGGAGCATCTTAATGTGATGTTTAGGGGAGTATTTTAATGTGAAGTTTAGGGGAGTATCTTAATGTGAAGTATAGTGGAGTATCTTAATGTGAAGTTTAGGGGAGTATCTTAATGTGAAGTATAAAGAAGTATCTTAATGTGAAGTTTAGGAGAATATCTTAATGTGAAGTTTAGGGGAGTATCTAAATGTGAAGTTTAGGGGAGTATCTTAATGTGAAGTTTAGGGGAGTATCTTAATGTGAAGTTTAGGGTAGTATCTTAATGTGAAGTTTAAGGGAGTATCTTAATGTGAAGTTTAGGGTAGTATCTTAATGTAAAGTTTAGGATAGTGTCCTAATGTGAAATTTAGGGGAATATCATAATGTGAAGTTTAGGGGAGTATATTAATGTGAAGTATAGAGGAGTATCTTAACATGAAGTTTAGGGGAGTATCTTAATGTGAAGTTTAGGATATTGTCCTAATGTGAAGTTTAGGGGAGTATCTTAATGTGAAATTTAGGGGGTTAGGGGAGTATCATAATGTGAAGGTTAGGGGAGTATCTTAATGTGAAGTTTAGGGGAGTATCTTAATGTGAAGTTTAGGGGAGTATCTTAATGTAAAGGTTAGGGTAGTATCTTAATGTGAAGGTTAGGGTAATATCTTAATTGTGAAGTTTAGGGGAGTATCTTAATGTGAAGGTTAGGGTAGTATCTTAATGTAAAGGCTAGGGTAGAATCTTAATGTAAAGGTTAGGGGAGTATCTTAATGTGAAGGTTAGGGGAGTATCTTAATGTGAAGTTTAGGGGAGTATCTTAAGGTGAAGGTTAGGGTAGTATCTTAATGTAAAGATTAGGGCAGTATCTTAATGTGGAGGTTAGGGTAATATCTTAATTGTGAAGTTTAGGGGAGTATCTTAATATGTGAAGTATAGAGGAGTATCTTAATGTGAAGGTTAGGGTAATATCTTAATTGTGAAGTTTAGAGGAGCATCTTAATGTGAAGTATAGGGGAGTATCTTAATGTGAAGTTTAGGGGAGTATCTTAATGTGATGTTTAGGGGAGTATCTTAATGTGAAGTTTAGGGGAGTATCTTAATGTGAAGTATAGAGGAGTATCTTAATGTGAAGTTTAGGGGAGTATCTTAATGTGAAGTTTAGGGGAGTATCTTAATGTGAAGTTTAGGAGAATATCTTAATGTGAAGTTTAGGGGAGTATCTAAATGTGAAGTTTAGGGGAGTATCTTAATGTGAAGTTTAAGGGAGTATCTTAATATGAAGTTTAGGGGAGTATCTTAATGTGAAGTTTAATGGAGTATCTTAATGTGAAGTTTAGGGTAGTATCTTAATGTAAAGTTTAGGATAGTGTCCTAATGTGAAATTTAGGGGAATATCATAATGTGAAGGTTAGGGGAGTATCTTAATGTGAAGTATAGAAGAGTATCTTAACATGAAGTTTAGGGGAGTATCTTAATGTGAAGTTTAGGGTAGTATCTTAATGTAAAGTTTAGGATAGTGTCCTAATGTGAAGTTTAGGGGAGTATCTTAATGTGAAATTTAGGGGAATATCTTAATGTGAAGGTTAGGGGAGTATCTTAATGTGAAGGTTAGGGGAATATCTTAATGTGAAGTATAGAGGAGTATCTTAATGTGAAGTTTAGGGGAGTATCTTAATGTAAAGTTTAGGATAGTGTCCTAATGTGAAATTTAGGGGAATATCTTAATATGAAGGTTAGGGGAGTATCTTAATGTGAAGTTTAGGGGAATATCTTAATGTGAAGTTTAGGGGAGTATCTTAATGTGAAGTTTAGGGGAGTATCTTAATGTGAAGTTTAGGGGAGTATCTT
Organism: Megaustenia siamemsis; assembly: GCA_032433765.1. Lineage (NCBI taxonomy): Eukaryota > Metazoa > Mollusca > Gastropoda > Stylommatophora > Ariophantidae > Megaustenia > Megaustenia siamemsis. Next base: position 7,670,749 of record JAVIAB010000117.1, on the reverse strand, counting down.
CACATGAAGGTTAGGGGAGTATCTTAATGTGAAGTTTAGGGTAGTATCTTAATGTAAAGTTTAGGGGAGTATCTTAATGTGAACTATAGAGGAGTATCTTAATGTGACGTTTAGGGGAGTATCTTAATGTGAAGTTTAGGGGAAAATATCTTAATGTGAAGTTTAGGGGAGTATCTTAATGTGAAGTTTATTGGAGTATCTTAATGTGAAGTTTAGGGGAGTATCTTAATGTGAAGTTTAGGAGAATATCTTAATGTGAAGTTTAGGGGAATATCTTTATGTGAAGTTTAGAGGTGTATCTTAATGTAAAGTTTAGAGGAGTATCTTAATGTAAAGTTTAGGATAGTTTCCTAATGTGAAGTTTAGGGGAGTGTCTTAATTTGAAGGTTAGGGTAATATCTTAATATGAAGATTACATTAGCATCTTTATGTAAAGTTTAAGGGAGTATCTTAATGTGAAGTTTAGGGGAGAATCTTAATGTGAAATTAAGGGAGTACCTTATTGTGAAGTTTAGGAGAGAATCTTATTGTGAAATTAAGGGAGTACCTTATTGTGAAGTTTAGGGGAGAATCTTAATGTGAAATTAAGGGAGTACCTTATTGTGAAGTTTAGGGGAGAATCTTAATGTGAAATTAAGGGAGTACCTTATTGTGAAGTTTAGGGGAGAATCTTAATGTAAAATTAAGGGAGTACCTTATTGTGAAGTTTAGAGAAGTATCTTAATGTAAATTAACACTCAGTCACTCACCTCTTTCTCTCTCTCAGTCATACAAACACAACCCTTTTCTCTCACACTCAATCACATACATAACCTCTTTCTCTCTCTCAGTCATACAAACAACCTTTTTCTCTCTCACTCAGTCACACACACACACACACACAACCTTTTTCTCTCTCACTCAGCCACACACACCTCTTTCTGTCACCCATTCACACACACACACACAACCTCTTTCTCTCTCACTTAGTCACACACAAAACCTCTTTCTCTCTCACTCTATCACACACACACACACAACCACTTCCTCTCTCACACAGTCACACACACAACTTCTTTCTCTCTCTCAATCACAATCACAAACACACACACACACACACACACAACCTCATTTTCTTTGTCACGCACACACAACCTCTCTTTCTCTCTCAATCAGGCATTCACACACAACCTCTTTCTCCCTCACTCAGTGACACACACACACACACACACAACCTCTTTCTCTCTCACTCTCTTGGGCAAACATACACAACCTCTTTCTCTCTCTCTCGCAAACACACACACACACAATCTCTTTCTCTCTCACTCAGTCACACACATACTCACACAACCCATTTCTCAGCAAACACACACAAAAACTATTTCTTTCTCACTCACTCAGGCAAACACATACACACAATCTCTTTCTCACTCAGTCACACACATATACAACCTCTTTGTCACACACACACAAACACACAACCTCTTTCTCTCTATCTCACTCACACACACACACACACACACACACACACACACACACAACCTCTTTCTCTCTCACTCAGTCAAACACACACACAACCTCTTTCTCTCTCACTCAGTCAAACACACACACACAACCTCTTTCTCTCTCACTCAGTCAAACACACACACAACCTCTTTCTCTTTCACTTTTGCAAACACACACACAACCTTTTTCTCTCTCACTCAGGCAAACACACACACAACCTTTTTCTCTCTCACTTTTGCAAACACACACAACCTCTTTCTCTCTCACTCATTCAAACACACACACAACCTCTTTCTCTCTCACTCAGGCAAACACACACACAACCTCTGTCTCTCTCACTCAGGCAAACACACATACACAACCTCTTTCTCTCTCACTCTGGCAAACACACACACACACACACAACCTCTTTCTCTCTCACTAAGGCAAACATACACACACAATCTCTTTCTCTCTCACTTATTCAAACACACACACAACCTCTTTTTCTCTCACTCTGGCAAACACACACATAACCTCTTTCTCTCTCACTCAGGCAAACACACACACAACCTCTTTCTCTCTCACTCAGGCAAACACACACACAACCTCTTCCTCTCTCACTGAGGCAAACACACACATAACCTCTTTCTCTCTCACTGAGGCAAACACACACACAACCTCTTTCTCTCTCACTGAGGCAAACACACACACAACCTCTTTCTCTCTCACTCAGTCAGACACACACACAACCTCTTTCTCTCTCACTCATTCAAACACACACACAACCTCTTTCTCTCTCACTCAGGCAAACACACACACAACCTCTTTCTCTCTCACTCAGGCAAGCACATGCACAACCTCTTTCTCTCTCACTCAGGCAAACACACACACACAACCTCTTTCTCTCTCACTCAGGCAAACACACACACAACCTCTTTCTCTCTCACTTATTCAAACACACACACAACCTCTTTCTCTCTCACTCAGGCAAACACACACACAACCTCTTCCTCTCTCACTCAGGCAAACACACACATAACCTCTTTCTCTCTCACTGAGGCAAACACACACACAACCTCTTTCTCTCTCACTGAGGCAAACACACACACAACCTCTTTCTCTCTCACTCAGTCAGACACACACACAACCTCTTTCTCTCTCACTCATTCAAACACACACACAACCTCTTTCTCTCTCACTCAGGCAAACACACACACAACCTCTTTCTCTCTCACTCATTCAAACACACACACAACCTCTTTCTCTCTCACTGAGGCAAACACACACACAACCTCTTTCTCTCTCACTCAGTCAGACACACACACAACCTCTTTCTCTCTCACTCATTCAGACACACACACAACCTCTTTCTCTCTAACTCATTCAAGCACACACACAACCTCTTTCTCTCTCACTTATTCAAGCACACACACAACCTCTTTCTCTCTCACTTATTCAAACACACACACAACCTCTTTCTCTCTCACTTATTCAAGCACACACACAACCTCTTTCTCTCTCACTTATTCAAACACACACACAACCTCTTTCTCTCTCTCAGGCAAACACACACACAACCTCTTTCTCTCTCACTCAGGCAAACACACACACACAACCTCTTTCTCTCTCACTCAGGCAAACACACACACACAACCTCTTTCTCTCTCACTCAGGCAAACACACACACACAACCTCTTTCTCTCTCACTCAGGCAAACACACACACACAACCTCTTTCTCTCTCACTCAGGCAAATACACACACACAACCTCTTTCTCTCTCACTCAGGCAAATACACACACACAACCTCTTTCTCTCTCACTCAGGCAAACACACACACTCAACCTTTTTCTCTCTCACTTTTGCAAACACACACAACCTCTTTCTCTCTCACTCAGCCAAACACACACACACACAAACAACCTCTTTCTCTTTCACTCTCAGGCATACACACACAGCTTCTTACTCTCTCACTCAGTCACACACACACCCACACACTCTCCCAAGCAACCACCCGTGTGTGAACAAGGATCAAATGGAGTAACATACACTCTTACAAAATATGGTGACAGCTGTACCAAAACATACACTCCTACAAAATATGGTGACAGCTGTACCACAATACACAATGTAACACACTTCTACAAAATATTGTGACAGCTGTACCACAACACACACTCCTACAAAATATTGTGACAGCTGTACCACAACACACACTCCTACAAAATATGGAGACAATATAAATTATTGACTTTTCGTTGACCAAAAGGGTTCGGATTCGATCCCCAGCAGTGGTGGATTTTTTTTTTCGGACTGACAAGGCTCCGGGGTTCACCCAGCTTCTAAAAATGGGTACCAGAGATTTTTCTGGGAAGTAAAGGCCACCTGGCGTGATACCGACCACATCACCCAAATATGTGCTGTAGTTATAGAAAAATATGTTCACTAACACGATATTCCCCATAAGCCTAACAAGGGGTGAAGGAAAACTACTTTTTTTTCCATGTTCTGTAGTAGCTAAACTAATAAATCAAAGAAGGAAGACATGCAATAAGAAGAAAATACAAGTGTATGAACTAATGCGGTGCTACTGCCATGTCGGGACGGCTCACTTACCTCATTCATTTACTTAAAGCGCGCCATAGTCTGTAACGTGATCATATCTCAAGAGAAAGTAAAATTACTTGAGGTGACAAGTCCAGGACACCACAGGTATGTGGACTGTTTGGTACAGACCACAGCCCTGACAGTTAGTAACACGGCTATTATGTAGGCCAGGTCTGGAGACAGAGAATACAGTTTGTAATCACGTGATCATAGAGCCCACACCCCCGACCCTTCCCAAATCGATTGAGGTCAGGGGTGAATACAAGCCAGTCTTCAAGACCAGGGCATGGCAGTTGTTATTGATTTCTGGTCCGTAAACAATTGGCGCGAACAGACATGTCGGTGTTGTGTGACCGAGCGAAGGTGGCACAGTTGAGTGAGAGATCATAAATATTGGTTGAGTGATAGATCACAAATATTGGTTGAGTGATAGATCACAAATATTGGTTGAGTGATAGATCACAAATATTGGTTGAGTGATAGATCACAAATATTGGTTGAGTAAGATATCACAAATATTGGTTGAGTGAGAGATCACAAATATTGGTTTAGTGAGTGAGTGATCACAAATATTGGTTGGGTGAGCGATCACAAATATTGGTTGAGCGAGTGAGTGAGTGGTCACAAACATTGGGTGAGTGAGTGAGTGATCACAAATATTGGGTGAGTGAGAGATCACAAATATTGGTTGAGTGAGTGAGTGATCACAAATATTTTTGAGTGAGTGAGTGATCACAAATATTGGTTGAGTGAGTGATCACAAATATTGGATGAGTGAATGAGAGATCACAAAAATTGGTTGGGTGAATGGAGATCACAAATATTGGGTGAATGGGAGATCACAAATATTGGTTGGGTGAATGGGAGATCACAAATGTTGGTTGATGAGTGAGAGATTACAAATATTGGTTGAGTGAGTGAGTGGTCACAAATATTGGTTGAGTGAGTGAGTGATAACGAATATTATTGAGTGAGTGAGTGATCACAAATATTGGTTGAGTGAATGAGAGATCACAAATATTGGTTGGGTAAATGGGACATCACAAATATTGGTTGAGTGAATGGGAGATCACAAATATTGGTTGAGTGAGTGAGTGATCACAAATATTGGTTGGGTGAATGAGAGATCACAAATATTGGTTGAGTGAGTGGTCACAAATATTGATTGGGTGTGTGAGTGAGTGATCGCAAATATTGGTAGGGTGAGTGAGATAGTGATCACAAATATTGGTAGGGTATGTGAGTGAGTGATCACAAATATTGGTTGGGTGAGTGAGTGGTCAAAAATATTGGTTGTGTGAGTGAATGGTCACAAATATAGGTTGAGTGAGTGAGTGAGTGAGTGAGTGAGTGAGTGATCACAAATATTGGTTGAGTGAGTGAGTGATCACAAATATTGGTTGAGTGAGTGAAAGATCACAAATATTGTTTCAGTGAGTGAGTGATACAAATATTGGTTGAGTGAGTGATAACAAATTTTGGTTGAGTGAGAGATCCCAGATATAGGATAAGTGAGTGATCACAAATATTGGTTGAGTGAGTGATCACAAATATTGGTTGAGTGAGTGATCACAAATATTGGTTGAGTGAGTGATTACAAAAATTGATTGAGTGATTACAAATACTGATTTAGTGCGTAATTCCAAATATTAGTTTAGTGAGAGATCACAAATACTTATTGAGTGAGAGATCCCAGATATAGGATAAGTGAGTGATCACAAATATTGGTTGAGTGAGTGATTACAAATATTGGTTGAGAGGGTGATTACAAATACTGATTGAGTGAGAGATCCCAGATATAGGATAAATGAGTGATCACAAATATTGGTTGAGTGAGTGATAACAAATATTGATTGAGTGAGAGATCCCAGATATAGGATAAATGAGTAATCACAAATATTGCTTGAGTGAGTGATCACAAATATTGGTTTAGTGAGAAATCACAAACATTGGTTGAATGAATTATTACAAATATTGATTGAGTGAGAGAGTAATCACTGATATTGAATTGTAACAGTGGACGTAAGGATGTAGGGATATAATGGATTTGGGGACAGTGTAAGGAGAAGTGAGAGAACCATCGTGTGTGTAGGGAAATCGACATTTACGGGATATCTATGAGCTAGTTGTTTAGAAGAGTAATGAAACCCTTCTGAAAGAGGCCAAAGTTAAAAAGAGAGCTAATTTCCAATATTAGGGAAAAAAACAATCATTTTTTTGGCCATGTAATTAGAAAGGAACAGGTGGAATATACTGTAACAACTGGGAAAATTGAGGGGCGAGGAGTTAGAACGATGGCGCTGGATAGGACACATACTATAGAAGCCAACTGAGAGTATTACACAACAGGCCCTTCTTTGGAATCCCCAGGGGAAAAGACAAAGAGGAAGACCAAGGAATTCTTGGAGAAGACAGATAGAAACAAAGATGAAGATGATGGGGAAGACATGGAATTATCTTAAAAGATAAGGCAAAAAACAGAAGGGCTTGGAAAGTGTTTGTTGAAGACCTATGCTCCACTGAGAGCTAAAAAGGCAGAAGAAAGAAGGAGATAGAGGGAAGCGTAGAGAAAAGATATCAGACAGCTTAAGATAATGGCTTGGCAGTAGGTCAACAACGGAAATGATAAATAATTGTCGAGATCAAAAGTTGTGAAAAGACATGATTACCTACGCCAGCAGGCATGGTACTTGATGATGATGATGAATTCTAAAGATATAGCTCAGTGGTTAGTGAACTGGACTACAAAGGACAAGAGGTAGGGTTCGATCCCAACCGACGGCTTCCAGGTTCACCCAGCCTTTAATCGGTACCGTATTTTTTTCTGGGAAAGTAAAGCGGCAAGGGCGTAATACCGACCACATTACCCATAAAATCATGTGTAGAAGGTCTGTAAAATGTATGGTCACTAACACCATATATTCCCTTTACGCCACTTGGCGTGACCGGGGGGGGGGGGGCTTTACTTTAACTTTTAATAATATGTGTCACGTGCCAGAGATGAATTCAATAAACTTGAATTTGAAACTGAGTGAATAGTCTGTGAGGATTTGTTGAGTCAAACTACTTTGTTGACTATACGTTGTGCTGTCATGAGAAGTCAGATATAAACAATCAATTATACAAGAGAAAATCATCAACGCTGTTTCATAACTACTCCATTTACTGCCCTATTACTTGCCCCATTTACTGCCCTATTACTTGCCCCATTTACTGCCCTATTACGTGCCCCATTTACTGCCCTATTACTTGCCCCATTTACTGCCCTATTACTTGCCCCATTTACTGTCCTATTACTTATCCCATTTACTGCCCTATTACTTGCCCCATTTACTGCCTTATTACTTGCCCCGTTTACTGTCCTATCACTTATCCCATTTACTGCCCTATTACTTACCCCATTTACTGCCCTATTACTTGTCCCATTTACTGTCCTATTACTTATCCCACTTACTGCCCTATTACTTACCCCATTTACTGCCCTATTACTTGTCCCATTTTCTGTCCTATTACTTGCCCCATTTACTGTCCTATTACTTGCCCCATTTACTGTCCTATTACTTACCTCATTTACTGCCCTATTACTTACCCCATTTACTGCCCTATTACTTGTCCCATTTACTGTCCTATTACTTATCCCAATTACTGCCCTATTACTTACTCCATTTACTGCCCTATTACTTGTACCATTTACTGCCATATTACTTACCACATTTACTGCCCCATTACTTGTCCCATTTACTGCCTTATTACTTGCACCATTTACTGCCTTATTACTTATCCCATTTACTGTCCTATTACATGCCCCATTTACTGCCCCACTTACCCCTAGTAACAGCCCCATTTACTGCCCTATTACTTGCCCCATTTACTGCCCCACTTACCCCTAGTAACAGCCCCATTTTCTGCCCTATTACTTGCCCCATTTACTGCCCCACATACCGCTAGTAACAGCCCCATTTTCTGCCCTTTTACTTACCCCATTTACTGCCCTATTACTTATCCCATTTACTGCCCTATTACTTGCCCCATTTACTGCCCCACTTACCGCTAGTAACAGCCCCATTTAGTGCCCTATTACTTACCCCATTTACTGCCCTATTACTTGCCCCATTTACTGCCCCACTTACCGCTAGTAACAGCACAATTTACTGCCCTATTACTTGCCCCATTTACTGCCCTATTACTTGCCCCATTTACTGCCCCACTTACCCCTATTTACAGCCGCGTTTACTGCCCTATTACTTACCCCATTTACTGCCCTATTACTTACCCCATTTACTGCCCTATTACGTGCCCCATTTACTGCCCTATTACTTACCCCATTTACTGCTATATTACTTGCCCAATTTACTGCCCCACTTACCACTAGTAACAGCCCCATTTACTGCCCTATTGCTTACCCCATTTACTGCCCTATTACTTGCCCCATTTACTGCCCTATTACTGCCCCATTTACTGCCCCACTTACCCCTAGTAACAGCCCCATTTACTGCCCTATTACTTGCCCCATTTACTGCCCTATTACTTAACCCATTTACTGTCCTATTACATGCCCCATTTACTGCCCCACTTACCCCTAGTAACAGCCCCATTTACTGCCCTATTACTTGCCCCATTTACTGTCCCACTTACCGCTAGTAACAGCCCCATTTACTGCCCTATTACTTACCCCATTTACTGCCCTATTACTTGCCCCATTTACTGCCCCACTTTCCGTTAGTAACAGCCCCACTTACTGCCCTATTACTTACCCCATTTACTGCCCTATTACTTGCCCCATTTACTGCCCCACTTACCCCTAGTTACAGCCGCGTTTACTGCCCTATTACTTACCCCATTTACTGCCCTATTACTTGCCCCATTTACTGCCCCACTTACCGCTAGTAACAGCCCCATTTTCTGCCCTATTACTTACCCCATTTACTGCCCTATTACTTACCCCATTTACTGCCCTATTACTTGCCCCATTTACTGCCCCACTTACCGCTAGTAACAGCCCCATTTGCTGCCCTATTACTTACCCCATTTACTGCCCTATTACTTGCCCAATTTACAGCCCCACTTACCACTAGTAACAGCCCCATTTACTGTCCTATTGCTTACCCCATTTACTGCCCTATTACTTGCCCCATTTACTGCACTATTACTGCACCATTTACTGCCCCACTTACCCCTAGTAACAGCCCCATTTACTGCCCTATTACTTGCCCCATTTACTGCCCTATTACTTGCACCATTTACTAACATATTACTTACCCCATTTACTGCCCTATTACTGCCCCATTTACTGCCCCACTTACCCCTAGTAACAGCCCCATTTACTGCCCTATTACTTGTCCCGTTTACTGCCCTATTACTTGCACCATTTACTAACATATTACTTACCCCATTTACTGCCCTATTACTTACCCCATTTACTGCCCTATTACTTACCCCATTTACTGCCCTATTACTTGCTCCATTTACTGCCCGATTACTTACCCCATTTACTGCCCTATTACTTGCCCCATTTTCTTCTCTTTTACTTACCCCATTTACTGCCCTATTACTTACCCCATTTACTGCCCTATTGCTTACCCCATTTACTGCCCTATTACTTACCCCATTTACTGCCCTATTACTTGCCCCATTTACTGCCCTATTACTTACCCCATTTACTGCCCTATTACTTACCCCATTTACTGCCCTATTACTTGCTCCATTTTCTGCCCTATTACTTACCCCCTTTACTGCCCTATTACTTACCCCATTTACTGCCCTATTACTTGCTCCATTTACTGCCCTATTACTTGCTCCATTTTCTGCCCTATTACTTGCCCCATTTACTGCCCTATTACTTACCCCATTTACTGCCCTATTACTTACCCCATTTACTGCCCTATTACTTGCCCTATTTACTGCCCCACTTACCTCTAGTAACAGCTCCATTTACTGCCCTATTACTTGCTCCATTTTCTGCCCTATTACTTACCCCATTTACTGCCCTATTACTTACCCCATTTACTGCCCTATTACTTACCCCATTTACTGCCCTATTACTTATCCCATTTACTGCCCTATTACTTACCCCATTTACTGCCCTATTACTTGCTCCATTTTCTGCCCTATTACTTGCCCCATTTACTGCCCTATTACTTACCCCATTTACTGCCCTATTACTTGCTCCATTTTCTGCCCTATTACTTGCCCCATTTACTGCCCTATTACTTATCCCATTTACTGCCCTATTACTTACCCCATTTACTGCCCTATTACTTGCTCCATTTTCTGCCCTATTACTTGCCTCATTTACTGCCCTATTACTTACCCCATTTACTGCCCTATTACTTGCTCCATTTACTGCCCTATTACTTACCCCATTTACTGCCCTATTACTTATCCCATTTACTTCCCTATTACTTACCCCATTTACTGCCCTATTACTTGCTCCATTTTCTGCCCTATTACTTGCCCCATTTACTGCCCTATTACTTACCCCATTTACTGCCCTATTACTTGCTCCATTTTCTGCCCTATTACTTGCCCGATTTACTGCCCTATTACTTACCCCATTTACTGCCCTATTACTTGCTCCATTTTCTGCCCTATTACTTGCCCCATTTACTGCCCTATTACTTACCCCATTTACTGCCCTATTACTTGCCCCATTTACTGCCCTATTACTTGCCCCATTTACTGCCCTATTACTTACCCCATTTACTGCCCTATTACTTACCCCATTTACTGCCCTATTACTTACCCCATTTACTGCCCTATTACTTGCCCCATTTACTGCCCTATTACTTGCCCCATTTACTGCCCTATTACTTGCCCCATTTACTGCCCTATTACTTACCCCATTTACTGCCCCACTTACCCCTAGCAACAGCCCCATTTACTGCCCTATTACTTGCCCCATTTACTGCCCCATTTACTGCCCCACTTACCACTAGTAACAGCCCCATTTACTGCCATATTACTTACCCCATTTTCTGCCCTATTACTTACCCCATTTACTGCCCTATTACTTGCCCCATTTACTGCCCTATTACTTACCCCATTTACTGCCCTATTACTTGTCCCATTTACTGCCCTATTACTTACCCCATTTACTGCCCTATTACTGACCCCATTTACTGCCCTATTACTTGCCCCATTTACTGCCCTATTACTTGCCCCATTTACTGCCCCATTACTGACCCCATTTACTGCCCTATTACTTGCCCCATTTACTGCCCTTTTACTTGCCCCATTTACTGCCCCACTTACCCCTAGTAACAGCCCCATTTACTGCCCTATTACTTACCCCATTTACTGCCCTATTACTTACCCCATTTACTGCCCTATTACTTGCCCCATTTACTGCCCTATTACTTACCCCATTTACTGCCCTATTACTTACCCCATTTACTGCCCTATTACTTACCCCATTTACTGCCCTATTACTGACCCCATTTACTGCCCTATTACTTGCCCCATTTACTGCCCTATTACTTGCCCCATTTACTGCCCTATTACTGACCCCATTTACTGCCCTATTACTTACCCCATTTACTGCCCTATTACTTGCCCCATTTACTGCCCCACTTACCCCTAGTAACAGCCCCATTTACTGCCCTATTACTTACCCCATTTACTGCCATATTACTGACCCCATTTACTGCCCTATTACTTACCCCATTTACTGCCCTATTACTGGCCCCATTTACTGCCCTATTACTTGCCCCATTTACTGCCCTATTACTGACCCCATTTACTGCCCCACTTACCCCTAGTAACAGCCCCATTTATCTTCATGGTCTTTCTCAGAGACGTTTGTTTTCTTTGTTGCAACAACTGCTTATGCTTTTATTGCTGTTGAGGCTAAGGCCGAAAGTGTTCTATCCCCCACAACGTTGAATATTCACTGTCATTCAGTTTCATAATGATAAGCTCGATTTCTTTTATATTACGATCACCAACTGATATTGTGTGCAGTTATTTATCGAACTCATTATTATCGGACCGTACATGCAACAGAAATATGGTTATAGCAACATTTAAGCTTCACTATAATGTGTTTTAAATATTTGGGAACTTTGTTAACCTCTGACGGAAGATGTACAGCAGAGGTGAGATGCAGAATGGCTCAGGCAAAAGCAGTTTTCCAAAAAATGAGGAAGATACTATGAAATCAATTTTTGACAATAGAAACAAGAAAAAGAGTACTTAAATGTTACGTAGAACCAGTCTTAACATATGGATGCGAATCATGGCCAATTGGACAACAGACAAGAAAATCACTGGAGTCTGTAGAAATGTGGTTTTACAGAAGAATATTTAGAGTACCATGGACAGCTAAGAAGAGTAATGAAGATGTTCTGAGAAAGTTCAAAGCAAAAATAGAGCTAATTTCCAATATTAGGAAGAAACAATCATCATTTTTTGGCCATCTAATTGAGAATAGAACAACTGGAATATATTGTAACAACTGGAAAAATTGAGGGACGAAGAGATAGAGGGAAGCAAAGAGAAAACATAACAGACAGCTTAAGAGAATGGCTTGGCAGAAGGTCAACAACACATAATATGGTGACTGCTATAAAACAGTCTCCGAAGCAACGACAGTCACTGAAACAACGACTGTCACTGAAACAACGACAGTCACTGAAACAACGACTGTCACTGAAGCAACGACAGTCACTGAAACAACGACAGTCACTGAAACAACGACTGTCACTGAAACAACGACAGTCACTGAAACAACGACAGTCACTTAAACAACGACTGTCACTGAAACAACGACAGTCACTGAAACAACGACTGTCACTGAAACAACGACAGTCACTGAAACAACGACAGTCACTTAAACAACGACAGTCACTGAAACAACGACAGTCACTGAAACAACGACTGTCACTGAAACAACGACAGTCACTGAAACAACGACTGTCACTGAAACAACGACAGTCACTGAAACAACGACTGTCACTGAAACAACGACAGTCACTGAAACAACGACTGTCACTGAAACAACGACAGTCACTGAAACAACGACAGTCACTGAAACAACGACTGTCACTGAAACAACGACAGTCACTGAAACAACGACAGTCACTGAAACAACGACAGTCACTGAAACAACGACAGTCACTGAAACAACGACTGTCACTGAAACAACGACAGTCACTGAAACAACGACAGTCACTGAAACAACGACAGTCACTGAAACAACGACAGTCACTGAAACAACGACAGTCACTGAAACAACGACAGTCACTGAAACAACGACAGTCACTGAAACAACGACTGTCACTGAAGCAACGACAGTCACTGAAACAACGACAGTCACTGAAACAACGACTGTCACTGAAACAACGACAGTCACTGAAACAACGACAGTCACTTAAACAACGACTGTCACTGAAACAACGACAGTCACTGAAACAAAGACTGTCACTGAAACAACGACAGTCACTGAAACAACGACTGTCACTGAAACAACGACAGTCACTGAAACAACGACTGTCACTGAAACAACGACAGTCACTGAAACAACGACTGTCACTGAAACAACGACAGTCACTGAAACAACGACTGTCACTGAAACAACGACTGTCACTGAAACAACGACAGTCACTGAAACAACGACTGTCACTGAAGCAACGTCAGTCACTGAAACAACGATAGTCACTGAAACAACGACAGTCATTGAAACAACGACAGTCACTGAAACAACGACAGTCACTGAAACAACGACTGTCACTGAAACAACGACAGTCACTGAAACAACGACTGTCACTGAAACAACGACAGTCACTGAAACAACGACTGTCACTGAAACAACGACAGTCACTGAAACAACGACTGTCACTGAAGCAACGACAGTCACTGAAACAACGACAGTCACTGAAGCAACGACAGTCACTGAAACAACGACTGTCACTGAAACAACGACAGTCACTGAAACAACGATAGTCACTGAAACAACGACAGTCACTGAAACAACGACAGTCACTGAAACAACGATAGTCACTGAAACAATGACAGTCACTGAAACAACGTCAGTCACTGAAACAACGATAGTCACTGAAACAACGACAGTCACTGAAACAACGACAGTCACTGAAACAACGACAGTCACTGAAACAACGACAGTCACTGAAACAACGATAGTCACTGAAACAACGAGTCTACGAAATTATTCAAAAAATGTCTGCCGTAAAAAGAAAGTTTTATTTTACAAAAAAAAACTCGTTTACAAATTATACTCAAATACCATTGTCACATTATCCCAAAAAAACTGCCCAAAGCATAGTACACATTGTTAAAATAAAACACACAGACATACCACATTGTTAAAATAGAACACACAGACATAACACATTGTTAAAATAGAACACACTGACATAACACATTGTGAAAATATAACACAGAGACATAACACATTGTTAAAATATAACACAGAGACATAACACATTGTTAAAATATAACACAGAGACATAACACATTGTTAAAATATAACACACAGACATAACACAATTTTAAAATATAACACAGAGACATAACATATTGTGAAAATATAACACACAGACATAACACATTGTGAAAATATAACACAGAGACATAACACATTGTTAAAATATAACACAGAGACATAACACATTGTGAAAATATAACACACAGGTATAACACATTGTGAAAATATAACACACAGACATAAGACATTGTGAAAATATAACACACAGACATAACACATTGTGAAAATATAACACACAGACATAGCACATTGTTCAAAACGCATTACAAACTACAAAATATAATACAGACTTGTCTTTCCATTTTTTAACTGCTTCATGCAGTCTTATGTTTATTTAACATATAAAACAATCATAACATATTGCTAAAAACATACAAACTCCAAAATGTAATGTAAACACATAATACAGTCATAACATATTGGTAAAAAACATACAAACTATAAAATGTAATGTAAACATTTAATACAGTCATAACATATTGCTAAAAAGGATACCAACTACAAAATGTAATGTAAACATATAAAACAATCATAGCATATTGCTAAAAACAAACTACCAAATGTAATGTAAACATATATTACAGACGTAAGAAGAACTGAAACAAGTATATTGCTGGCCATGATTTTCCAGATAAATTGAACACATCAAGAAGTTCATTGTCACGGATGTTCATTTAGATAATCACATAGGTCATGTTAGAATATCGGATGTGGTCAGTCACATGATTTAGACATTGTAAACAATGATATCCTTGCCAGCAGTGTTATTAACGTGAGATTGTTGATAAACAGAATAAAAAGCTCTGTCAGATCTGAAGGTGATGAGAAAGTAATCTCTGTCAGATCTGAAGGTGATGAGAAAGTAATCTCTGTCAGATCTGAAGGTGATGAGAAAGTAATCTCTGTCAGATCTGAAGGTGATGAGAAAGTAATCTCTGTCAGATCTGAAGGTGATGAGAAAGTAATCTCTGTCAGATCTGAAGGTGATGAGAAAGTAATCTCTGTCAGATCTGAAGGTGATGAGAAAGTAATCTCTGTCAGATCTGAAGGTGATGAGAAAGTAATCTCTGTCAGATCTGAAGGTGATGAGAAAGTAATCTCTGTCAGATCTGAAGGTGAAGAAAAAGTCATATCTGTCAGATCTGAAGGTGAGAAGAAACTAATCTCTGTCAGATCTGAAGCTTCCATACTTGTGAGTGCTCATCTCTCCTCGCTGCTTTGCGCCCCACTTTGTCGTGTTCCCTCCCCCGCCCCATACTTGGTCGTGCTCCCCTCCTCCCACCCCATACTTGGTCGTGCTCCCCTCCTCCCGCCCCATACTTGGTCGTGCTCCCCTCCTCCCGCCCCATACTTGGTCTCGCTCCCCTCCTCCCGCCCCATACTTGGTCGTGCTCCCCTCCTCCCGCCCCATACTTGGTCGTGCTCCCCTGTGTTCCCCCTCCTCCCGCCCCATACTTGGTCGTGTTCCCCTCCTCCCGCCCCATACTTGGTCGCGCTCCCCTCCTCCCGCCCCATACTTGGTCGTGCTCCCCTCCTCCCACCCCATACTTGGTCGTGTTCCCCTCCTCCCACCCCATACTTGGTCGTGCTCCCCTCCTCCCACCCCATACTTGGTCGTGCTCCCCTCCTCCCGCCCCATACTTGGTCGTGCTCCCCTCCTCCCGCCCCATACTTGGTCGTGCTCCCCTCCTCCCACCCCATACTTGGTCGTGCTCCCCTCCTCCCGCCCCATACTTGGTCGTGCTCCCCCCGCCCCATATTTGGCAGTCATCAGTTGTACGTCATCAATAAACAGCAACTCAGACAATATCATGACGTCACACCACAGAGGGAACATTGTTTAATAGAAGACAACGTGATGGGGGACGTACGTCACTTGACCTGTGACGTCACTTTGTTTTCTGAACAGAAATTGAAGCTGATGGGCTGTCGCTAGAACATTGCTGAAGACGTCATTTTGGTATCACAGACTTCGTGTGACATCCTTTAGGAAATGCTCCACCATTTTGAGTCATGAATAGGCGCTAAGGTCGCTGTGTACGGCTCCAAGGGGCTATTTCAACAGGGATGGTGGCCAAATTGAAAAAAAAAAGGTAAGCATGTAATTGTTCTAAACATAGTCCGGGAACTTTGCGATAGCCAACATAGACTACGTTCTTTCATTTGATACATTGACAGAGCTGACACTATATAGAACATGGTCTGTTCTTTGTACATTCTTAGAGCTGACACTGTGTAGACAAGAGGATGATCTTCTAGCTCACGCCTCATTAGTGGCTGAGGATGATCTTCTAGCTCACGCCTCATTAGTGGCTGAGAATGATCTTCGACTGCTATCGTTTCTTTAACAAATAATGATTGATGTTTAACAGGTGATGTTTCTTTAGCAAATAATGATTGATGTTTAACAGGTGATGTTTCTTTAACAAATAATGATTGATGTTTAACAGGTGCTGTTTCTTTAACAAATAATGATTGATGTTTAACAGGTGTTATTTCTTTAACAAATAATGATTGATGTTTAACAGGTTATGTTTCTTTAGCAAACATTAATTTAACAAAAATTAGCACTTTTTTTCTTTTTCTATCCTACGTTCATTGTCTTTCAGCGTAGAGGACAGATATAATTTGCGGTATTTTGCTTGTCTCTGCTACTGTATGATTCCCAGACTTTATAATTCTCCATTATCAATATTTGTTGTAGTCGGCCTCTGGGTCTGGTGTTTTATTCAAGCATATAGAAGTAGTGCCTATAGGGAGGAGAATTTATGAAGTGCTTACTGTAAAAATCATTACGCTTTGTCTTTATATTAAAAAAAAAAACCGTGAACAAAACTGTGCAATAAATTAGCAAAACCATGTGGGTTTTTTTCATAACTTGTAATGTGCAAATAACTAATATATTATGATATAATTAGAATTATGTTAATTTATGGTAATAATTGGAGGAACTATTTTACATAGCGCAAATGTCAGCAATGTTCATGTCGCAAATTATCAGGTGAAAGGTCAACCTAAAAGTTATGTCTTACGTGTGGCCTCCTCAAGTTTTGAACTCACCACCAGCCGCTGATCTAGGGTCCAAGTCTGGCATTGGTAGCACACCGTTGGAATAAAGATTGTATTGTAGTGCCCGTTTTGCCTCTAGAGTTATTACCTTGTTGACAAAAGTAATGAAATCTGTCAGTTGATTTGACAAGCTTTGTTGCATCTTGAGTCTATCTCTGCTGTTTGTGAATTATCGTTTGTCACTGAACTTCCTATGTATTTGAATTCCTCTACTTGTTCTAGTTGCCTGCCTTCTATAGTTATGTTGATGTTCTGTTTCTCTTTTACGATATTCATGACTTCTGTTTTGTTGATTTTCATGTTGTATTTTGTGCCTGTGCTGTTGAGTCTATTTAAGTGTTTTTGTAGGTCTTCAATTTTTCCATGTATTGGTGCCTGATCGTCAACAAATATAAACTTGCTGATCTCCCCTGTCTCTGATGGTTGGCTAACTTCGATATCTAGGCCAGTTAGGTAGTAGACAATAGGGGAAATAGTACGCCCCCTGTCTTACTCCTGACCTGACTATGAAATGGTCTGTGCAGCCGGCTGCTGTTCTGACTGTGCAGCCGGCTGCTGTTTGACTGTGCAGCCTGCTGCCGTTCTGACTGTTGTAGTCCTCTATGCCCTGTACCAAGTTTCGCCCATCTTTGCAACATCGTTTATGATGTGATACGCCTACTATATAATATAATCAATAAACTCTACATAAGCAAACGAAACATAAGCAAACACCTGTTCAGCTCGACTTTCTTTGCTTTTCTGGTTTCTTGAATACTTGAAGACATTTGTGGGCGATTGGCGAAAGTCATTATGAATAATGAACATCAGTACTGTCTTCTCTAGCGCTGCCGAGGCCACGCCCAAAAGGTAGCCATTGCCGAGGCCACGCTCAGTGTGGATAAAAGGTAGCCACTGCTGAGGCCACGCCCAGCGTGGATAATAGGTAGCGCTGTCTGTGCTAATGGAGATCGCAGTTCCCCGTCACGGTTGATGACAGATCTTGCGTTCGAAAAGCGTGGGCGGGGCCTACACTATCTTGAACAAATCGACTTGCAACAAGTTGTTGGTAGTGTACAATTATCAACGAATATTCTAAATGTTCTTTTGGGTAGAATTTCCCGCCCCAAGTCTATCTGTTCTGTCAATACTTGTGAAGAATCGTAAAGTACAAAGTTCGGTAACGCCCACTTCATTTATCTGTGTTGACTAAACACTTTTCAGGATCGTCGAGTACAAAGTTTGACCACGCCTACAAAGTTCGGCCACGCCTACAAAGTTCGGCCATCTGCAGCAAGCTGGACTCGAGCGTGTTGACGAACATGCTTGATGATGTGTCTGGGGCAGGAATAGAACGAAGCAACACTGAAGGTCACATGATCAGTCTGAGGGTTGTAGCAGCAGCCGTAGCCGTCAGGCACAACTGCCCCATAACCCATCCAGTAGTCGGAGATCGTCGGCACCTGTCAGGGTGAGAAGTGACAGCATTAATTACGTGTATGGCAACATCTGTGATTACATGTCTGACTACATTTGCTATTACATGTTTGACAACAGCTGTGATTACATATTACATGTTACAAGATTTTACACGACCATTCTACAAGGCGGGAACAGGTAAACAAATGCAGTACTGCGGTAAAGCTGGCAACAAGGAGCCAGTAGTGGGGTGTAACGTACACTCCTACAAGGTGTGGTGACAGCTTTACAAAAAAAGAAAGCAAAAAAAAATACTGACGTTTCGGCCTACATGCAGCCTTCCTCAGAAAACGAGAACAACACAAACGAACAACGAAATAAAGATAAACTCTACTACATCTAGGATGAGCGAGACATGTAAATCAAGGAGAAATAAACAGATGGATAAGAGATGAAATTATGAAACGAAAGAGAGATGTGTTACATATTAGAGGGTAAAACTAGATAGCATGTAAAAATTAGTCAGATAAAATATATAGACAATTAAAGCGTGACTTAACTGAGGCAAGATCCGGAAACTCCAAGCGGCTGTGAGTAAAATGGAACGCAGGACAGGAGGGGGGAAAGGGGGTGGGGGTAGGGAATTTAAAATCAGTCACGTGATTAGACGAGAAGTCGGCCGAGATTACAAGGTGGTAGAATTAGGTGTGAGATGCAATCAAGCGTGACACAGGTAATCACTAGAGATAGGGAAGTGTATATATGGAGTGGAAAATAGCAAACAAAGCCCAACGTTACTGAGGTTAGATGACGATAAATCAGGCGTGACACAGGTAATCACTAGAGATAGGGAAGTGTATATATGGAGTGGGAAAATAGCAAACAAAGCACAACGTTATTGAGGTTAGATGGCGATAAATCAGGCGTGACACAGGTAATCACTAGAGATAGGGAAGTGTATATATGGAGTGGGAAAATAGCAAACAAAGCACAACGTTATTGAGGTTAGATGGCGATAAATGAGGCATAATAGGGGGACTATGGAGGACTGTTGACGGTGCAGGTGGATGGAGAGTTAGGCAGGAGTAGTGAAGCTGCTATAAGGGAAACAAGTAGAAAATGGAAGACGGGTAAGGTAGAAAATGTCATCCATGTTTATGTGTTCTAGTTAGACTCGTCACCACAGCTTTTTGTTCTCTCACCTCCGTTCTGTTCTCTCACTTCCGTTCTGTTCTCTCACCTCCGTTCTGTTCTCTCACCTCCGTTCTGTTCTCTCACCTCCGTTCTGTTCTCTCACCTCCGTTTTGTTCTCTCACCTCCGTTTTGTTCTCTCACCTCCGTTTTGTTCTCTCACCTCCGTTTTGTTCTCTCACCTCCGTTTTGTTCTCTCACCTCCGTTTTGTTCTCTCACCTCCGTTTTGTTCTCTCACCTCCGTTCTGTTCTCTCACCTCCGTTCTGTTCTCTCACCTCCGTTCTGTTCTCTCACCTCCGTTCTGTTCTCTCACCTCCGTTCTGTTCTCTCACCTCCGTTTTGTTCTCTCACCTCCGTTCTGTTCTCTCACCTCCGTTCTGTTCTCTCACCTCCGTTTTGTTCTCTCACCTCCGTTCTGTTCTCTCACCTCCGTTCTGTTCTCTCACCTCCGTTTTGTTCTCTCACCTCCGTTCTGTTCTCTCACCTCCGTTCTGTTCTCTCACCTCCGTTCTGTTCTCTCACCTCCGTTCTGTTCTCTCACCTCCGTTCTGTTCTCTCACCTCCGTTCTGTTCTCTCACCTCCGTTCTGTTCTCTCACCTCCGTTCTGTTCTCTCACTTCCGTTCTGTTCTCTCACTTCCGTTCTGTTCTCTCACTTCCGTTCTGTTCTCTCACCTCCGTTCTGTTCTCTCACTTCCGTTCTGTTCTGTCCAACCACTTTACTCGGGCTCTATCATCCCCTCTTCCCTGCATCCCTCCCCCACTTCTACTCATGGTCTATCATTCCCTCTGCTCTGCATTTCCCCCACTTTTACACGGGCTCTATCATCCCCTCTGCCCTGAATTTCCCCCACTTCTACTCGGGATCTGCCCTGCATTTTTTCCGACCTCTACCACTGCTACTGCTTGTTGTTATATCAGCCAGCATCTGTATCATTTAGATAACATCTCGTTAGTCTCCCATATCTGTCAACTTCCTAGCCATTTTTTCGCCCACAAGTTTTACACTTATCTCACATCAAACCCTCCCTCTCCATACTACACATTATTACCTCTCCTTTTATTCTCCTTTCTTCGGTTTATCTCTCATTTCTTTACCCTGTTGCCGTCTGTTTTCCACATGCCCTTCCTCAGACAACCATCTACATTTATCTTGCTCATTCTACTAGGCACAATATGTGCAAAAGAATAGACGGTAGGCAAAAGAATACACTGCAGACAAAAGAAAGGTCAGACAAACGAAAACACAACAAACTAAACGAAGTCAAGGCAGACAAAAGAAGACAGGCCAGTAGAGTGAGACGCAGGTAGTTCGTTGGAATGTCAAGGAAAATTGGGAGACACGAGGAGTAAGTAGAGTTAAGAAAGGGAAGTGATTTCATTGGCTGGGGAAATGACATAGGAAAATTCTATTGGTTGAAGCATCAGATATTTAAGAGGCTGCGCTGAAAGAAAATAGAAAGGTAGGGCAGGCACATGTGATCCGAGTTACTAGCGACGTGGTTCTTTCTCTTTAGTTAGAAGTGTGTAGGATGAAGTTTTCAGAGAGATTCATATAGGCAGTGTTCCAAAATCACACACGCATATTGTTTTAACATCACAGACACATATTGTTTTAACATCACAGACACATATTGTTTTAACATCACAGACACATATTGTTTTAACATCACAGACATATTGTTTTAACATCACAGTCACATATTGTTTTAACATCACAGACACATATTGTTTTAATATCACAGACACATATTGTTTTAACATCACAGTCACATATTGTTTTAACATCACAGACACATATTGTTTTAACATCACCGACACATATTGTTTTAACATCACAGACACATATTGTTTTAACATCACAGTCACATATTGTTTTAACATCACAGACACATATTGTTTTAACATCACAGTCACATATTGTTTTAACATCACAGACACATATTGTTTTAACATCACAGACACATATTGTTTTAACATCACAGACACATATTGTTTTAACATCACAGACACATACATTTCCAATATCACAGACACATATTGTTTCAACATCACAGACACACACAGTTCCAACATCACAGACACATATTGTAGAATGTGAGTGGTCAAACCTGGCTGGTAGATAGACGGAATGTGTTCAGTTCTTTATAGGAAGGATCTTTGAAAATCTCCGGCGTCGGTCCTCCCATCTGCAGAGCTACCTCTCGGAGACCAAGTAGATGGAGGTCTATGCCGTACCCCAAGATGGTCTGCAAGGATAATGTCATCTTTCTTTGTTCGTTTATATCAACATAAATTGATAAAACACATAAACAACAATATAATGGCATCTTTCTTTGTTCGTTTATGTCAACAAAAATTGACAAAAACATATAAATGACAATATAATGTCACAAAGACACGTCTATGTCAATATAAAGTGACCAAAGCACATCTATGTCAATATAAATTGACCAAAACACATCTATCACAATAAAAAGTGACTAAAACACATCTAGAATAGTATAAATTGACCAAGACACATCTGTGGGAATATAAGTAACAAGACACATATGTAACAATATAAAGTGACCAAGACACATAAGTAACAATATAAAGTTACCAAGACACATTGGTAACAATATGACCAAGACACATATGTGGCTATATAAAATTACCAAGACACATCTGTGGCTATATAAAGTGACCAAGACACGTTTGCAACAATATAAGTTACCAAGACATGTCAGTGCCAATATAAAGTTACCTAGACACATATGTAACAATATCAAGTTACCAAGACACGTCTTTGTAACGTCTGATTCATTGTGGAAAATTCTGAAGCAATATGGCTTACCATCAAAATCATAAATATTATCAAAGACATGTATGATGGTTACACATGTGCAGTTCGAACAGAGGAAGGACTGAGCGAATGTTTCCCAATAGAAACTGGGGTTAAACAAGGATGTATTTTATCGCCCTTGTTATTTGGAATTGTTATGGACTTCATAATGAAGAAATGCTGCACTGGTAATAAGGCATCGAATGGATACAAGGAGACCATTTGGAGGACCTCGACTTTGCTGATGACATAGTTCTCATCAGCAGTCAGATAAAACGATGCAGGAAAACACAAATGAACTATCATCAATAGCCAGCAAAATTGGGCTTGAGGTCAATCATGAAAAGACTAAAGTCATGAAAAGTTTAATTCCAACAAGTGACAAAATATACATGGAAAACAAACCAGTAGAAGAGATCGATCACTTTATCTATCTTGGAAGTCACATTGATCGAGAAGGGGATACGAGCAAAGAAATTAAAATCAGACTGGCTAAAGCAGCAATGTCTTTCAGAAGCCTTGAAAAGTTGTGGAAATCAAAACTCATTAGCACAAACACAAAACTTAGGCTATTCAAATCAAATGTACTATCAACCCTTACGTATGCGTGTGAAAGCTGGAAAACAACAAGAGATATAGAAACAAAGTTGAACGCATTCGAAAATAAATGTCTAAGGAAAATACTTGGTATAGAATGGAACGAATTCAAAACAAACGAGGAAATTAGAGAAATCGCCAATCAACCACTAATATCTTCAGTAATAAAGAAAAGACGATGGTCATACGTTGGACATGTGATGAGAAGAGATAATAATCGAATAGCAAAGCAAGCCCTCATATGGGAAACAACAGGTAAAAGAAAAAGAGGAAGACCCAGGGAGACACTGAGAAGAACATTGATGAGAGAGGCAAGAGCAGCAGGAATCGGCTCCCTCATGAGATAGAACTGCTTGCACAGAACAGAGACAGCAGATGGCGAGATTTGATAAAATATCTTTAAAAAAACTGCTAGAACAAAAATTCATATAGGAGAAGGTGTATCTTGGTCTACGCCCTATGGGCCGGTTACGGCTCGAAAGGTCAATAGATAGATAGATAGAAGACACGTCAGTGGCAATACAAAGTTACCTAGACACATATGTAACAATATAAAGTTACCAAGACACGTCAGTGGCAATATAAAGTTACCTAGACACATATGTAACAATATAAAGTTACCAAGACACATCTGTGGCTATATAAAGTGACCAAGAAACATATGTAATAATATAAAGTTACCAAGACACATTAGTGCCAATATAAAGTTACCAAGACACATTAGTGCCAATATAAAGTTACCTAGACACATATGAACAACATAAAGTTACCAAAACAACACAAGATAAAGAGGGAGGAGGCAGGGTAAGAGACCACATATTTTGATTGAAGAATGTTACATCAATAGACTTCATCACGCTGTTAGTTAGTCTGAAAGACATGAAGGTCATCTCGACGGTGAGAAAGCGCAATGATACTAAAGGTCACCTCGACGGTGAGAAAGCGCCATGATACTGGAGGTCATCTCGACGGTGAGAAAGTGCCATGATACTTGAGTTCACCTCGACGGTGAGAAAGCGCCATGATACTGGAGGTCACCTCGACGGTGAAAAAGCGCCATGATACTTGAGGTCACCTCGACGGTGAGAAAGCGCCATGATACTGGAGGTCACCTCGACGGTGAGAAAGCGCCATGATACTTGAGGTCACCTCGACGGTGAGAAAGCGCCATGATACTGGAGGTCACCTCGACAGTGAGAAGGTGGCATGATACTGCAGGTCACCTCAACGGTGAGAAGGTGGCATGATACTGGAGGTCACCTCGACGGTGAGAAGGTGCCATGATACTGGAGGTAACCTCGACGGTGAGAAGGTGCCATGATACTGGAGGTCACCTCGACGGTGAGAAGGTGACATGATACTGGAGGTAACCTCGACGGTGAGAAGGTGCCATGATACTGGAGGTCACCTCGACGGTGAGAAGGTGACATGATACTGGAGGTCACCTCGACGGTGAGAAGGTACCATGATACTGGAGGTCACCTCGACGGTGAGAAGGTGCCATGATACTGGAGGTCACCTCGACGGTGAAAAGGTGCCATGATACTGGAGATCACCTCGACGGTGAGAAGGTGTCATGATACTGGAGGTCACCTCGACGGTGAGAAGGTGACATGATACTGGAGGTCACCTCGACGGTGAGAAGGTACCATGATACTGGAGGTCACCTCGACGGTGAGAAGGTGCCATGATACTGGAGGTCACCTCGACGGTGAGAAGGTGCCATGATACTGGAGATCACCTCGACGGTGAGAAGGTGTCATGATACTGGAGGTCACCTCGACGGTGAGAAAGCGCCATGATACTTGAGGTCACCTCGACGGTGAGAAAGCGCCATGATACTTGAGGTCACCTCGACGGTGGGAAAGCGCCATGATACTGGAGGTCACCTCGACGGTGAGAAGGTGCCATGATGCTGGAAGTCGCCGCGGCGGTGAGAAGGTGTCATGATACTGGAGGTCACCTCGACGGTGAGAAAGCGCCATGATACTGGAGATCATCACAAAGGCTCTAACAAGAAAGCCATGACCCTGGAGATCACCTGGTCAGTCGTTCATGTTAGTCAATGTCGAGATAAGGTTCGATTATTGCCAGGCAGTCAACTGCTAGTTCACAGTCTAGTGGCGACAGTAAAATGCTAACTCACAGTCTAGTGGCGTCAGGCAACTGCTAGGTCACAGTTTAGTAGCGTCAGTCAACTGCTAGGTCATAGTCTAGTAGTGTCAGTCAACTGGTAGGTCACAGTCTAGTGGCGTCACTCAACTGGTAGGTCATAGTCTAGTAGCGTCAGTCAACTGCTAGGTCATAGTCTAGTGGCGTCACTCAACTGCTAGGTCACAGTCTAGTAGCGTCAGTCAATTGCTAACTCACAGTTTAGTGGCGTCAGTCAACTGCTAACTCACAGTGTAGTTGTGTCAGTCCTCAGCAAACTCACACTCTAGTAGCGTCAGTCCACTGCTAGCTCACGGTTAGTGGCGTCACTCCTTACTTAAACTCACAGTGTAGCGGCATCAGTCTCTACCAAATTCACAATTTAGTGGCGTCAGTCCCCAGCAGTCCTCACAGTCTAGTGACGGCAGTCCCCAGCAGTCCTCACAGTCTAGTGACGGCAGTCCCCAGCAGTCCTCACAGTCTAGTGACGGCAGTCCCCAGCAGTCCTCACAGTCTAGTGACGGCAGTCCCCAGCAGTCCTCACAGTCTAGTGACGGCAGTCCCCAGCAGTCCTCACAGTCTAGTGACGGCAGTCCCCAGCAGTCCTCACAGTCTAGTGACGGCAGTCCCAGCAGTCCTCACAGTCTAGTGACGGCAGTCCCCAGCAGTCCTCACAGTCTAGTGACGGCAGTCCCCAGCAGTCCTCACAGTCTAGTGACGGCAGTCCCAGCAGTCCTCACAGTCTAGTGACGGCAGTCCCCAGCAGTCCTCACAGTCTAGTGACGGCAGTCCCCAGCAGTCCTCACAGTCTAGTGACGGCAGTCCCCAGCAGTCCTCACAGTCTAGTGACGGCAGTCCCCAGCAGTCCTCACAGTCTAGTGACGGCAGTCCCCAGCAGTCTCACAGTCTAGTGACGGCAGTCCCCAGCAGTCCTCACAGTCTAGTGACGGCAGTCCCCAGCAGTCCTCACAGTCTTGTGGCACCGGTTTACGGCAAACTCGTTGTCTAGTGATGTCCGACTACGGTAAATTCACAGTCTAATAGCATCAGTGTCCTAAAAAACTCATTGTCATTGTCTAGTGACTTGTGTCTCAACAAACTCACAGTCTAGTGGCATCAGTGTCCAGCAAACTCAGTCTAGTGGCGTCAGTCTCCAGCAGGCTCGCAGTTTTGTGGCGTCAGTCTCAGCAGGATCACAGTCTAGTAGCGTCAGTCTTCAACAAACTGACAGTCTAGTGGCATCAGTGTAGAAAAAACTCACAGTCTAGTGGCATCAGTGTCCAACAAACTCACGGTCTAGTAACGTCAGTCTCCAACAAGCTGACAGTCTTTTGACATCAATGTCCAACAAACTCTCTGTCAAGTGGCATCAGTGTCCAGCAAACTCACAGTTTAGTGGCGGCAGTCCCCAGTAAAGCCATAATCTAGGGGCATCAGTCTATGTCAAACTCACAGTCTATTAACGTTAGTCGTCAGCAAACTCACAGTCTAGTGGCGTTAGTCTACTGCTAACTTCCATTCTGGTGGCGTCAGTTCCAGCAAATCACTGTCTAGTAACGGTAGTCTCAAACAAATTCACAGTCTAATGGCGTCAGTCTACCAAAACTCAACATTCTAGTGGCGTCAGTCTCCAGGAAATCATAAGCTACTAGCGTAAGTCAATTGTTAACTCACAGTCCAGTAATGTCAGTCTAGTGACGACAAGAACACATGTTGATGGCGATAAAGGTGGATACTCACATCAATGGTATAGTCTTGTTGCCACTCCACGGCTTCGTGGAAGAGTCGTAGCTTCTCCTCATCCTGGAAGAGATCAAACAAAAACAAAAATAACTCATTTTCAGAAGATTCGCTGACTCCGTCCCAAAAAATGCGATAGTCAGGGGTAAGGAGAGAAGCGAGAGTCAGGGTTGAGGGAAGACGCCTATAGAAAGCTGAGAGTCTTTTAAATCTAGCGTCAGAGATGACCCTTTACTCAAGTAACTGAACTGAGTACCTACAGGTCTCAACCAGTGACTGTGCGGGGTCCACCAGCGACTGTGCGGGGTCCACCAGCGACTGTGCGGGGTCCACCAGCGACTGTGTGGGGTCCACCAGCGACTGTGCGGGGTCCACCAGCGACTGTGCGGGGTCCACCAGCGACTGTGCGGGGTCCACCAGCGACTGTGCGGGGTCCACCAGCGACTGTTCGTCAGTCCAAGATGACATAATCGTCTGAGGATTTCCCATACACCTTTCAATTATTTTAACTGTCATTTTTATAAAAATATTTTTGTTCCATTTTTATTTACTATCTTTATTATCTGTATATATATATATATATATATATATATATATATATATATATATATATATATATATATATATATGTATATATATATATCTGCTTGTATTTGATGTTTCGTTTCGTAACGTTCTTTTTGTTTTCGCTTGCTTCTGTTTGTATTTTACTTTGAATGCTTCTTCTATAACAATTTAATATTTACTATTTTTATGTTTGATATCACAAGCATCAAGATCGCCTGTTGACTACGTTGGACAACATAGCACGAACTTGTAGAGTCTACATTCCATTGCTGATTGAGTTATTTGCGGGTCATCACCATTGCACTACGAGCATGTCCATAGGTGCTCAGATCCCCTCCTCAGCAAGTCCCGCAGTGTCCAGCGACTGACGACTCCAGTTCTGTGTTAATAAAGTCTTCTTGCACACCCACTAAGTTTCTCGTTTCTGGCTGTGCCCATCTTAACTCCCATCTTAGCTCCCATCTTAACTCCCATCTCTTTCACCCAAAGGAGCAACGTGAATTCACGGATGTCGAAGTCCTGAGCTCTTCCCTCATCCCGGAGGGCAGTGATGATGTCCGCCCGATCCATTGGTTGACAGTCCTCAACGATAGTGCAACTAGCCAACCTGTCCGCTATTTCATTTCCCCGTACTCCCGCATATCCTGGGACGTAGACAATGGTGACTATGTATTTTTGACTTCTGCAATGACTCTACCCATTGCGTACGTACAGACCCCGCCTCTCCTTTTCGTATCATGCTCATCGAATCACTCAGTATACAGGCGTAGGTGCTGTCTTGTGACTCTAACCAGATGAATGCCTTGGTCACTGCCATCACCTCCATCGTCATGCTACTTGTGGTCGTAACATATGCACTACTGTCTTCCATGACTATTCTGTCTGCCGAGCGTGCTGTGAATGTCCATGCACCCTTTGGTGTCGTAGTACAGATCCATCTGTATAGAGATGACTGCATCTTTCTCATTGGTGTTATACCGGTTGAGACCGTTGACCTTCGCATTGACCACGACTGGGTTCTGTTCATTACATTTCCTGTCGAGTATGACTATACACGAGAATATATCCCCCGGAGTGACGTAGGTACGGTATCCACTCTCACCAACGCTGATATTGGTAAACCCCAGACCTGTTTGATGATATCTTCTGCTCGGCCCACCCATGATTTGCCTCTATTTAGCCTGGCACCTTTCCTGTGTTGAGCACGTGTGCAATGGATGCTCTTTATCTGCACTAATCTTCAGGTATACTCGTGCCCTCCAGATCTTGATTCTGTCACCCATGATTGGAAAGTCAAGAAGATACCTCATTGCTACACAGGGAGTGTCCTTTGTACACCCCAAGATAATGCGCATAGATTCATTTAGTATTTTCTCCAGCCTGTCAATTTGGGTCGGGCTGACAGTAAGAATTGCCAGGGCATACTCGATTGGTGCGAGGACTAATCCCTGGAACAGAAGAGTAAGTAGCCTCTGCTCGATGTTGACAGCTGCCATGACCTTCAAGGCGGTAATTCTTTGCGGGATTTTGTATCACATGGTCAACGTGGTTCCTAAAACATAGGTTGCGATCAAACTTAACTCCAAGATACGTTATCAACCTGTCCCTGGTCACCTCATCAGCTCCCATTCGTACCACGGTGTTTCCGTGTTAACGATATGATTGCTAAGAGAGAACCATGCAACTGATGCTTTATTAAGATTAACCAATGCGCCTGATACTACACGCCACGAAGATATGGGATCGAGTTAGCTTTGCATTGTTGAGGCGGTTCCATGATTTCCATTTTCTGATTGTGAATGTTATCTTCAAAGACTTGTAGAATCTACAATAATTCAACTGTTGGTTGTGAATGTTATCTTCAAGACTTGTAGAATCTATATTAATTCAGTGTTGGTTGTTGAATGTTATCTTCAAGACTTGTAGAATCTACATTAATTCAATTATGGTGTGAATGTTATCTTCAAGACTTGTAGAATCTACATTAATTCAATTATTGGTTGTGAATGTTATCTTCAAGACTTGTAGAATCTACATTAATTCAATTGTCAGTTGTGAATGTTATCTTCAAGACTTGTAGAATCTACATTAATTCAACTGTTGGTTGTGAATGTTATCTTCAAGACTTGTAGAATCTACATTAATTCAGTTGTTGGTTGTGAATGTTATCTTCAAGACTTGTAGAATCTACATTAATTCAACTGTTGGTTGTGAATATTCTCTTCAATACTTGTAGAATCTACATTAATTCAATGTTGGTTGTGAATGTTATCTTCAATACTTGTAGAATCTACATTAATTCAATTGTGGTTGTGAATGTTATCTTCAAGACTTGTAGAATCTACATTAATTCAGTTGTTGGTTGTGAATGTTATCTTCAAGACTTGTAGAATCTATATTAATTCAACGTTGGTTGTGAATGTTATCTTCAAGACTCGTAGTTAGAATCTACATTAATTCAATGTTGGTTGTGAATGTTATCTTAAAAACTTGTAGAATCACATTAATTCAGTTGTTGGTTGTGAATGTTATCTTCAAGACTTGTAGTGTTGCAGGGTTTCTTTCAAACTTCTTTCTGACCTTACTACTTGTACTTTCATTTGACACACATATATAACTCATCAATCTTTTAGTACAAGTATAAACAAGGTCTTTATTGGTGTTACTTGACATAGCCTATCGGCGATGATGAATTGTCAAATAACGTTTGTGTGTGGCCGTTTCGTATTCATAAAGTTCTATCTGTGGTTATCTATCTATTGTTGGTGACCGTTTACTCCGTATAGTATTCTTAAGTACATCTGCCTGTCTCTTTCTGATAGTGCTGAGGAACTAGTATCTGAATGTGCTCAGTCTGGCCGAGTGTGGCCGAATTGTCTCGAGTCTGGCTGAGTGTAGCTGAGTCTGCCCGAGTGTAGCTAAATGTCTCTCTAGCTACTGCTCCTCGCCCCAAAAGCATTCTGGCCTCCCCTCTCCTGATCTCCCTAGTTCCCAGGGTCTCGGGGTTTAAGTCCCAGGGACCACACCCCCCGACCACTGATACGGCCTTGTTGCAGGTTTCTTTCAAACTTCTTTCTGACCTTACTACTTGTACTTTCATTTGACACACATATGTAACTCATCAACTTTTTAGTACAAGTATAAACAAGGTCTTTATTGGTGTTACTGACATAGCCTATCGGCGATGATGAATTGTCAAATAACGTTTGTGTGTGGCCGTTTCGTATTCATAAAGTTCTATCTGTGGTTATCTATCTATCTTGTTGACCGTTATACTCCGTATAGTATTCTTAAGTACATCTGCCTGTCTCTTTCTGATAGTGCTGAGGAACTAGTCTCTGAATGTGCTCAGTCTGGCCGAGTGTGGCCGAATTGTCTCGAGTCTGGCTGAGTGACCGAGTCTCACCGAGTGTAGCTGAATGTCTCTGAGTCTCTGGCCGACCGTCCGTTTCAGTCAAGCCCTGGCTTCTTAGTGTCTTCTAGCTACTGCCCCTCCCAAAGCATTCTGGGCATCTGCCACAGTTCCCAGGGTCTCAGCGTTAAGTCCCCGGTGACCACACCCCCCGACCACTGATACGGCCTAACCTACGTCTGTTGACCGTCACTACTTCTTAACTCCGCCTTTCTTGACCATGTCCATAGTTTATTATTTAATCGACAACCTGTCAATCTTCTCAAACCTTTTCCACAATTAAAAACCTACAAACATAACTCCTCCCTTGGCCTTGTTTACGCGGGGCAGTTTAATTGTCCGCTTTTCATCTCAGGTCTTCTCTGGACTTCAAGGTGTCTGCCGATATAAGAGTTTCCGGTCTAGTTTAGTGCTACTCTACTCCGTATCCACACCTGCGCGACTGGAGCTTATCGCCCCTTCGTCGCGTTACATAACTTACAAGCTTCAGACTGACATATGTCCGCCTTTCACTGGTAATCTTCAAGTTGATTACGACTCAGCGACGAGTTTTGGTAGACTTAACGTCTCCTTACTAATCCTCTGAAGATTGTCTTTTCTACGCCGCCTAAAAACTATCCTACCTCACATCGTCATCGCATCATTCTTTTATTCTTCTGTCTATCGTCATATTCTTCTATTCTTCCATTATCGCCCATGACTGAGTCACACTATAACAGCCTAACCTACGTCTCTTGACCGTCACTATCTCTCTAGCTCCGCCTTTTTTAATTATCTCTAAAGTCTTATTACTTTAGGAGTCCTGTCGAAACCTGTCCATCTTCTAAGTCCGTCCCTAACAACTAAAACTCGAGGCGATTTCCAATTCAGAGACTCAAAGAGTAATCACTGCTGAACGTAAAGATAACCTGGTCTTTTGATTACGCGGGGCAGTTTAGTTGTCCGCTTTCATCTCAGGTCTTCACTGGACTTCAAGGCGTCTGCCGATATAAGAGTTTCCTAGGAACCAGCGGCCGTGTCGTTGCGTTACGCAACTTGTCGACCCAAGCAAACATCTGTCTGGCTTTAGGCTGACCACCTGTACGCATTTCACTGGTAATCTTCAAGTTGATTACGACTCAGCGACTGAGTTGGGTAGACTTAACGTCTCCTTCCTAATCCTCTGAAGTAGTGTCTTTTCTACGCCGCCTAAAAACTATCCTACTTCACATCGTCATCGCCTCATTCTTTTATTCTTCTGTCTATCGTCATATTCTTCTATTCTCCATTATCGCCCATGACTGAGTCACACTATAACATATATCTCCGTCAACATTTCAGTTGAATTGATATATTCATAGATCAATTTAATCAAAATAAAAACATAGTGTGATGCTCTCTTTCTACTTCCTTAATGGGCTAACTATTTCCTTTTTCTCATTGTACATCAATTATTACAACAATTAGAAATACAAATTCAACATCTATAAACTGGAATCTCAAAGAAAAATCCATCATGTATACAATCATCTTACAAACATCGCTTTGCCATGCCACTTTGTTTTTGCTTTGAAGCCTCTGACTAACGTGACGTCACTCTGGACCTAACCTGAATGTAGGCCAGCTAAATTGAGGTCATCGTCTGTTTTGTCTATGTCTAACCCACATTTCTTTCCGTCTCTTAATTTAAACTGGTAGGTTCTGTAATTGGTGTTTACATATACAACATTCATAATTCTACAACAATATCATGACATTCAATAAACATCTTTGCGACACAACATGTGTCTCATGTATACAAAACATTTTGTGGAAACATCAATTCTGAAATATTTAAGGCTCGATCGGCCTTCGCACTGTACTCTCTTAATTGCCTAATAAGACGTGTTTAGTCTTTCTTCGGCATCATATCTGTGCCAGTTCTGAAAAAGAAACAAGACCCGTCTACTCTGTCTCTTATTCTCCCTGAACACGTGCTCTTCTGCACTGCTAATAAAGTTGTCTGCATAGCAATACGCTTTCTTACAGAATCTCTTAGCCACAGGCTTAATTTACTGGTCAACTCATGTCGGGTCGACAGTCTTCTTATCTGTTCCTTCTCCCGCATATTCCTAAATTTTAGGCAATTCTCCCCGTCAACATATAATTACATTTTCATAAAATTGTATTTTAAAAAATGTGCATTCACAACATGTTTCTCCTCAAATCAACACCCCACAGTCTTGGACAGACCGAACATTGAAGCATAGAGTAATCACAAACACATAGCAATCAAAACTATGACTTAAATTTGATACAGAATCTAGTCTGTCTAGACTTCCATCAAAATATCCACAACACACTTCATCCACACATCTGCACACCTCACAGTGCTGTTCCACACTTGGAATTCCTATAGAACTCATAGAGTCTCTCCATCTCGGGTCACTGACTCTCTCGTCTTCTTAGTCTCCTAAGACTCTCTCCATGCATACTCTATTTCTGTAAATTCTGAGTTCTCTTAACTCTACTCAAACTTTTTAAACCGATGTAAACATGGCTACCATTTTGTTTGTTTTCTTCAGGTGACTCAAACATCTTCATACATATAGTTCTGTCTCCTCATTAAGGCAACAGTACATTTACAGACTCTACTCATCATTCAGTGCACACTGACATTATACATATAAAATCGTCTCAAAGTTAGTAGACTCATACACATTATTAGTTACAAATCCACAAGTAAAATAATTACAATTCTTAATATGTATGTTTCTTCTTTTTGTATCTTTTATCTCTTCCATCACTAGTGGTTGTCAGGTCTCCTCTTCCTGACCTATGATCTTCTATGAATCTGTTACCTTTATCTATTTCTTTCTGGTGGTCAAAAAACTCTTGCCGTCGTCCCAATCGTATGGCAAAAGGCAGGTCTACTTTGACTCTTTCATCGTCTTTCTTCTTCTTTCAGCGATAATGGCATCACGTTCTGGTGTTCCCAATGGCCAAAATTTCACTTGCTCTGCCTTTTCTATTTGGGTCTTTTCAAACTCTTCATTTATGGCAGCAACCCTCCTTTCTCGTATTGTAGGCAATCTGTCAGTTCAGGACGTTTCTTGCTACCTTTTACCCCTCTGCCATATGATCTAATTCCTTGTCCACTTCACGCGCATATTTATCAGCTGCTTTCTCTAATGCATGAAACACTGCTAGTTCGTTAATTTTCTTCTCAGCACTTTACTTACAACCTCTACACTATTTGTATCACTGTTGGTTCTATCCTATCAAGTTTCCCTTTCTCGTTTTCCTTTTCAAATTTTCTGTAGTAGATTCTTTCGCCTTAGAGACGCTACCTCTTCCTCTAAGTCAGACTTCTCTCGTATTAGGTTCTTTACTTTGTCATCTACTTCTGATTTCTCCTTTCTTAAATTACAATTAAATCTTTGGACTCTTTGACTTCACCTAAAAGTGGCTATTCTGTGCTTTCATCTGATCAACTTCTCGACTCATACACACACTGTGTCTGTCAGTCTCAGCCTTTTGTTCTTCACGTGTTTCAAGCTCTTTAATTCTTGTTTTCTAGACACTTGTTTTTGCACTCTAGCCTATCTACTGTGTCTTTCAGCTCTAATAGCATCAACTCGTCTCTTTCACTTCTCTTTTCCATAATTCTTATTTCGGCATCTGTCTTGAAATACATCTTCTAGGATGTTTGTAGCCACACAGGCGTCTCTAACTTGTTTCTTCACCTCCCTCGTTTGTGTTATCTTATCATTATGTTTAGTTTGTCTCTAACCTCTACAGTCTGTGTTTGTGCGCAGCTAACTGTGTCACCAATACTTCTCTATCAGTACCTTCTGTTTGTGTAGCACTGTCGATCATTCTGTTCTCAGTCTCTTTAATTCTCACTAACATACATTCTTTTTTATTGCTGATCGCATGACTCGACTTATCTTTTAAATTATGTTCATCCCTCTAATTCCTTCTCCTTTCTGATTAATTTGTTTGTTTCAGGCTAGACAGTCTGTTTGTCTTGATGTTTGGGCCGTTTGATTTGGACCACTTGGTCGTTCTCGCATCCACATGCTTGGTTGCGCGCTTCTCTTTGACTCCAGAGGGATCTTGCCAACCACGCCTGGGTGTTGGGTTAACATGATGTGTCCAAAAGTTTGATTTACCATTCACTTTATTCATTTCAATCCTGTCTACACTATTATTTCATAGCTCTTACGTCCAGCAGTTTGTCTTTTGTCATTCCCTCTCCACCTAGATTCCTGGGGTGCTAATCTTCTTCCGTGAACATGCCTTGTTCCCTTCTCACTGCATATACTTCTTTACTCAATTCACTAGTCGTCCCTTATTTCTCCATCTAATACTCGCTGATTACTTCCCTAGGCTTTTCTGCTATTTTCTTTTATTAAACCATTCACTGATGGTTGGGCTTTCTTCAGGTAGGTTTAAATTCAATTTCTTCATGAACCCGATTTCTTTAATAGAGATATTAATCGCTTCATCTAGCGTCTCAGGTTCAGCCTCGCTAAGTGTAGTTTTAGATCTGTGGATATAGTCCATCTATAAAAGTCTCTATTAATTGTCTACCAAAACTGTCAGTATCTAAACCAGATTCCTCTGCTAGCTCTAAAAGTCTATTACTGTATGCAGTTATTGTCTCTCCTCTTTCTTGTTTAAACTTCCTCAAAAGTATGAAAGCAGTGTAGGCATCTCCTACAGCAGCATACCTAGTTTTTAATTCTATCTTGAGGGACTTCCATGTGCTTGAAGGTTCATTCTTTAGCCTTCTCTGGATGAAGTCAGATACTTCGCCTCTACTTGTTTTAAAAGCTATTAATTTCTTGTCTTCCTCATTTATAGGAAAAATGAGAGCATACTTTTCAATTTCTGCCATCCATTGTCTGAACATGGATGGGTCGCCAGA
This sequence comes from Megaustenia siamemsis, assembly GCA_032433765.1. Lineage (NCBI taxonomy): Eukaryota > Metazoa > Mollusca > Gastropoda > Stylommatophora > Ariophantidae > Megaustenia > Megaustenia siamemsis. Next base: position 7,634,334 of record JAVIAB010000117.1, on the reverse strand, counting down.
GTAATTTGAGATACTGGCACTCATTTCTTGCTGTCTAAAACTATTTCTAAACCGGTGATGACTCTACTAATTTCTTGCAGGGTCTGCAAAGTGGGAGTCATGCCTCTCTTCATCTTGATAATTAATTAATTAATTATAAATTAAGTATAAATTAACACACAAGTTATTTAGATCAGTCAAAGAATTTCTACTTTCTTCCACAACACTCAAGAAAAAACTTATTTACTTCACACAACCTTGTTACAACATATCATATGCATCTCTAAAATATATAAGAAAAATCCAACTTACATGCTTCTGAAGTCCATGGAATACCTAACACACTTATGTAACATCCTAACAACTACACAATAATATACTAATTAAAACAATAATTAACTACTTAGTCTTCTTTCAGGTTCTCAATGTGGACATCATTTTCACATTTTGTTCTCTCTGTCTATTTCACTTTTACTTCTTTCCTTACAGGAAGTTCTACTTTATGAATATGAATGTTACTTCTACTTTGATATAGCTCGGGGAAAGATCACTGCGGGTTGGCACTTCTAGTCGCTTCTTCGGGATTTTAAGATAAACAGGGTGTAGTCTCACAAACAGGCAGCCATTCTTACGCTGGACTTCGATGTACTATTTTGGACACAGATGGCTAGGCTTGATTAACTTCTGTAGACAAGGTTCGCTGGTGTGTTGTACACAAAAACACATTACTAGGCTCAACTCATGGTACTTGCAAATTATGAGGACTGCACTCGTTGCTGGAAGTACTTCTTGGTTATACTGGAAGTACGTAGGTGGACGTCTTGGTTAATTAAGAGAAAATCTTACTCTTTTTTTTTTTCTCTCCAGGTCCTTTCTAAAGAATAGAATCCTGCGTCACGGCAACAGAAAGTAATGGGATGTTGCAGGGTTTCTTTCAAACTTCTTTCTGACCTTACTACTTGTACTTTCATTTGACACACATATATAACTCATCAATCTTTTAGTATACAAGTATAAACAAGGTCTTTATTGGTGTTACTTGACATAGCCTATCGGCGATGATGCAATTGTCAAATAACGTTGTGTGTGGCCGTTTCGTATTCATAAAGTTCTATCTGTGGTTATCTATCTATCTTGTTGACCGTTTACTCCGTATAGTATTCTTAAGTACATCTGCCTGTCTCTTTCTGATAGTGCTGAGGAACTAGTATCTGAATGTGCTCAGTCTGGCCGAGTGTGGCCGAATTGTCTCGAGTCTGGCTGAGTGTAGCTGAGTCTGCCCGAGTGTAGCTAAATGTCTCTCTAGCTACTGCTCCTCGCCCCAAAAGCATTCTGGCCTCCCTCTCCTGATCTCCCTAGTTCCCAGGGTCTCGGGGTTTAAGTCCCAGGTGACCACACCCCCCCCGACCACTGATACGGCCTAACTACGTCTCTTGACCGTCACTATCTCTCTAGCTCCGCCTTTTTTAATTATCTCTAAAGTCTTATTACTTTAGGAGTCCTGTCGAACCTGTCCATCTCCTAAGTCCGTCCCCTAACAACCAAAACTCGAGGCGATTTCCAATTCAGAGACTCAAAGAGTAATCACTGCTGAACGTAAAGATAAACTGGTCTTTTGATTACGCGGGCAGTTTAGTTGTCCGCTTTCATCTCAGGTCTTCACTGGACTTCAGGCGTCTGCCGATATAAGAGTTTCCTAGGAACCAGCGGCCGTGTCGTTGCGTTACGCACTTGTCGACCAGAGCAAACATCTGTCTGCTTTAGGTGACCACCTGTACGCATTTCACTGGTAATCTTCAAGTGATTACGACTCAGCGACTGAGTGGGTAGACTTAAGTCTCCTTCCTAATCCTCTGAAGAGTGTCTTTCTACGCCGCCAAAAACTATCCTACTTCACATCGTCATCGCCTCATTCTTTTATTCTTCTGTCTATCGTCATATTCTACT
>JAVIAB010000117.1:7417915-7632308 GCA_032433765.1 Megaustenia siamemsis | reverse complement strand
AAATTTTCATTCCTTGGATTCTCATAAAATGTGAGATATGAGTGGTCAATGAGCCCAGCAAAGGGAAGTTACTGTCCACACATGAGGGCGCTCGTGCAGAATTGATGAACTTTGTTGTTGTTCGGATGACGTAAACGTCACGTCAATCACTGACTGATTCCTAGATCAGTGGTAGAAACATTAAGTGGACATAGTGAATAGAAAACAGAGGTTATGATAGAACGGACAAATCAAGAGAAATATGACATAAAGAAATGGCAATCAAACAAAGAGAAATAGATGATAAGTCAACAGAGAAATATGACAGAAAGAAATTTCAAAAAGGAGAGAGAGATGGTAGACATATAATAGATCAACGTAAAGAGATGGCAGACATATAATAGATCAACGTAGAGAGATGGCAGACAGATATGACATACAGACAGAGAGAAATCGCAGAAAATCATGACATACCAAAAGGGAGAGATTGCAGACAAAATCTGACAAACTGAGAGAAATAGCAGACAAATATGACAGACCAACAAAGAGATGGCAGAAAAATATGACAGGTCTACAGAGAGAAATGACAAACATGACAGATCAACAGTGAGAATCCTGACAAATATGACAGACCAACAGAGAAATGGCAGACAAATATGACAGACCAACAGAGAAATGGCAGACAAATATTACAGACCAACATAAAGAAATGGCAGACAAACAGAAAGAGATGGCAGACAGAGATGATAGACACAATGAAAGAGAAAAAAAGACAAACGGGAAGATATAACAGAAAAACATGACATACAAGCAGAGATTTGTGACAAAAACCAATAACAGACAAACAGAGAGGTAACAGACAAACAGAAAGATGACAGGAGATAAGAATCAAGAGACAACCAAGATATGTACCCAGGTGACTTGTGAAGTGTAACTCAAGAACTGTGTGAGTACACTTCTGTACAAGAAAGATCAAGACGATAACTTGTGTCATCTTGTGAAGTGTAACTCAAGAACTGTGTGAGTACACTTCTGTACAAGAAAGATCAAGACGATAACTTGTGTCATCTTGTGAAGTGTAACTCAAGAACTGTGTGAGTACACTTCTGTACAAGAAAGATCAAGACGATAACTTGTGTCATCTTGTGAAGTGTAACTCAAGAACTGTGTGAGTACACTTCTGTACAAGAAAGATCAAGACGATAACTTGTGTCATCTTGTGAAGTGTAACTCAAGAACTGTGTGAGTACACTTCTGTACAAGAAAGATCAAGACGATAACTGTGTCATCTTGTGAAGTGTAACTCAAGAACTGTGTGAGTACACTTCTGTACAAGAAAGATCAAGACGTGTGTCATCTGTGAAGTGTCAAACACACGTTTTGTTCGAAATATTTGGAGTTGTAGTTTCTGTGTTGTGAATTAATCATGTTGTGTTGAGCACTTCAAATGATGACACAAGACATCGTCTAGACCTTGTACAAACGTTCATTCACACAGTTCTTGAGTTATACTTCACAAGTCTTCTGGATAATTATCTTGGTTGTTATACAAAGTCAATCATTACACATAATGATTACTATTGCCGTTTAGACATCTGTATTGTTATAAGAATTTATGTATTCGTGTCTTGACTACCGCCTTTGCTAAAAGACACTTTCGTAGGTTCTGTAATTACATCCACATAACTTCTTGTACTGGGAAACATATGGAAGTCCAAAGAAATTAGGTTAAATACAAAAATAAAAGTTTTCAACTCCTATGTTAAGTCAGTCCTATTATATGGCTGTGAAACATGGAGAACAACAGCATTGATAATCATGAAGATGCAGACTTTCATTAATGGATGCTTACGCAGAATAAAAGGATGGAAATGGCAGGACAAAATCACTAACTTAGAATTATGGAAATGTACCAGTCAAACACCAGTGGATAAAGAGATACAGCGAAGACGATGGCGCTGGATAGAACACACACGGCGGAAGCCAACTGAGTGTATTACACAGCAGGTCCTTTTTTGGAATCCTCAGGGGAAAAGACAAAGAGGGAGACCAAAGAATTCTTGGAGAAGACAGAGATGAAGATGTTGGGGAGACATGGAATGATCATAAAAGAATGGCAAGAAACAGAACGACTTGGAAGGAGTTTTGCTGAAGACATATGCTCCACAGGGAGCTGAAAGGAAGAAGAAGAGGAAGAGGAAGAAGAAGAGGAAAGAAGAGAGGAAGAAGAGAGGAAGAAGAAGAGGAAGAAGAAGAGGAAAAGAAGAGGAAGAAGAGGAAGAAAAGGAAGAAGAGGAAGAAGAGGAAGAAGAGGAAGAAGAGGAAGAAGAAGAGGAAGAAGAGGAAGAAAAGGAAGAAGAGGAAGAAGAAGAAGAAGAAGAGGAAGAAGAGGAAGAAAAGGAAGAAGAGGAAGAAGAAGAAGAAGAGGAAGAAGAGGAAGAAAAGGAAGAAGAGGAAGAAGAAGAGGAAGAAGAAGAGGAAGAAGAGGAAGAAGAGGAAAGAGGAAGAAGAGGAAGAAGAGGAAGAAGAAGAAGAGTTTCTTGTACTTCATATAACATCACACACGTGATAATATGACTTCTGTACCAGTATGTGTATTCCTAACCTTGATTTCCTTATTAAGCATCGATCTCTTTAGAGACCTGAAATATCTAGTTAAAGCTAAACTTATTTACTAGAAATAAATCTTCTGAATAATCCTTGACTAAAACATCACTGAATGTTTCCCAAGTCTCGAGTCTAAAGTCAAATCCTCAACTGTCTCTATGAATGAATGCCCCTCAAATCTCTCTCTAATCTACTATCTGATCTCAATCTTACTGCCCCTCCCTCTAGTGTTTAATTACAGCTTCTTTTATAGCCTAGACGAAAAATGGGCTCCCGCCATGTTTGTTTTCGCCCAGTTTGTTTTCCGACATATTTATTGTCTAAGTCATCTTATCTGCTTTGAACATAAGCTAAAGCTATGATTGGGTTCTGCCCCATTACCTGAATCGCGTGTAAATGTTTAACTTCAAAGGCAATTCAAAACAAAATTTGGGTGGCTCGCTCACTAGTTATGCAACTTGTATCTAATCTCGCCGTGAGAGATTATCCTATCTGTTTACTCGTCTTTCGTTTCCGGCGTTATCAGCATCTCGTAGCAATATAAAACATTTAATTTATTAAAGTCGGACCTACAACGTTACGTGGGTTCGAGACGATGGTCTATCAGATAATGTCCGATAAGAGTATTAATTAGGTCTGGTGCAGCTAGCATCATCATCATAAACATCAAGTAACGTGCCTGCTGGCGTAGGTGATAATATTTCTCCACAACTTTCGATCTCAATAGTTATTTATCATTTCCGTTGTTGACGTACTGCCAAGCCATTCTCTTAAGCTGTCTGGTAACTAACAACCATGATGTAATACTGTTACAAGATATCAAAAAGATAACAAACAAATAAAGAGAATAAAGTAGTTATAGACAGAAATTGTAAACAGACGGCAAAGACAGATAATATAAACAGACTATAGAGTGACAAAATAGACATACAGTATAGGCAGACAGTATAGACAGACAGTATAAACATATAGTATAGACAGACATACAGGATAAATAGACAGTATAGACAGAAAGACAGCATAGACAAACAGACATACAGTATAAACAGACAGTATAGACAGACAGTATAGACATACATAAAGGATAAATAGACAGTATAGACAGACAGCATAAACATATAGTATAGACAGACATACAGAATAAATAGACAGTATAGACAGAAAGACAACATAGACAAACAGACATACATTATAAACAGACAGTATAGACAGACAAAAAAGAACGAGAACAGATTTAAAGGACAGAGTGGACAGTGTGACAATCAGAGAGAAATGATAGACACAGAGATGATATAGTGAAGATAACAATGATATAGTGAAGATAACAATGATATAGTGAAGATAACAATGATATAGTGAAGATAACAATTAAATGGCAGATTTAGATGATTGACGCATAGACATAGATTTACATGTCACAAAAAGAGAACTATATTAAATGTCACAGAAACATAGACTAAATGTCACAAGCGGAGACAGACATAATCACAACACAGAAAGACATTGGCCTCTCTTGTGAACTAGGGAGCGATGACGTCACTTACGTGTCTAGAAGATGCTTGAATTCCAGCATCCCACAGACAAACTTGGCAACAAATCTGACAACAAATAGAAATAAGTTCAACATTACACAAACAAATCTGACAACAAATAGAAATAAGTTCAACATTACACAAACAATCTGACAACAAATAGAAATAAGTTCAACATTACACAAACAAATCTGACAACAAATAGAAATAAGTTCAACATTACACAAACAAATCTGACAACAAATAGAAATAAGTTCAACATTACACAAACAAATCTGACAACAAATAGAAATAAGTTCAACATTACACAAACAAATCTGACAACAAATAGAAATAAGTTCAACATTACACAAACAAATCTGACAACAAATAGAAATAAGTTCAACATTACACAAACAAATCTGACAACAAATAGAAATAAGTTCAACATTACACAAACAAATCTGACAACAAATAGAAATAAGTTCAACATTACACAAACAAATCTGACAACAAATAGAAATAAGTTCAACATTACACAAACAAATCTGACAACAAATAGAAATAATGTCAACAGTACATAGACAAATCTGACAAAAAGAATTAAGTTAACAAACTGGAGGGAGTCGCGATAGCTCAGTGGTTAGTGAACTGGACTACAAAGGACAAGGGGTAGGGTTCGATCCCAACCGACGGCTTCCGGGTTCACCCAGCCTTAAATGAGTACCGGATTTTTTCTGGAAAGTAAAGCGGCACGGGCGTAATACTGACCACGTTACCCCAAAAACATGTGCCGAAGGTCTGTAAAATCTATGGTCACTAACGCTATATTCCCTATACGCCACTTGGCGTGACGGGGGTACATTACATTTTTTTTTACTTTTTAACAAACTAGGGAGTGTGTAAAACCAATTATGGAGATCTCTCAAATACGTTTGTTGTTTACGATGTATCCCAGATTTGCTTCCTTATTTCAAGTCTAACTAGAGGGATAAATGAAGAGATCAATGCATCCTTGCTGTTGACAGTACTGGAGCTATGATTTTGATGCTTTTTTTTGTACAAGTTGCAGGAGCTGTCTTTTCTTTGTCCGATATGTCCATCTAGACACATTGTTGCCTGATATGGTAGGCAGGAGCCAGTACAATTCCGGCGTTCGTACACATTTCTCAACTCGTACAAAGTAGAATTCCTACAACTGTATCCAGTAACATATGTTTCAGTATTCGAAGACTGCTTCGCAATTCATACTGTGACCTGTCCCTCAACTCTCAGTCCCAGAAATCTATCCATCGATTCTCAGTCCCAGAAATATATCCATCGACTCTCAGTTCTAGAAATCTATCCATCGAATCATTTCCATAAATCTGTTTATCGACTCTCAGTTCTAGAAATCTATCCATCGACTCTCAGTCCCAGAAATCTATCCATCGACTCTCAGTCCCAGAATTCTATCCATCGACTCTCAGTCCCAGAAATCTATCCATCGACTCTCAGTCCCAGAAATCTATCCATCGACTCTCAGTTCTAGAAATCTATCCATCGAATCATTTCCATAAATCTGTTTATCGACTCTCAGTTCTAGAAATCTGTCCATCGACTCTCATTTCCATAAATCTATCCATCGACTCTCAGTTCTAGAAATCTGTCCATCGACTCTCATTTCCATAAATCTATCCATCGACTCTCAGTTCTAGAAATCTGTCCATCGACTCTCATTTCCATAAATCTATCCACCGACTCTCATTTCCATAAATCTGTCCATCGAATCTCAGTTCTAGAAATATTTAAATCAACTCTCAGTTACAGAAATCTCTAAATCGACTCTCAGTTACAGAAATCTCTAAACCAACTCTCAGTTACAGAAATCTCTAAACCAACTCTCAGTTACAGAAATCTCTAAATCGACTCTCAGTTCCAGAAATCTCTAAACCAACTCTCAGTTCCAGAAAACTCTAAATCGACTCAGTTCCATAAAACTCTAAATCGACTCTCAGTTCCAGAAATCTCTAAATTGACTCTCAGTTCCAGAAATCTCTAAACCAACCTTCAGTTCCAGAAATCTCTAAATTGACTCTCAGTTCCAGAAATCTCTAAATCAACTCTCAGTTCCAGAAATCTCTAAACCAACTCTCATTTCCAGAAATCTCTAAACCGACTCTCAGTTACAGAAATCTCTAAACCAACTCTCAGTTACAGAAATCTCTAGATCGACTCTCAGTTACAGAAATCTCTAAGCCAACTCTCAGTTCAAGAAATCTCTAAACCAACTCTCAGTTCCAGAAATCTCTAGATCGACTCTCAGTTACAGAAATCTCTAAACCACCTCTCAGTTCCAGAAATCTCTAGATCGACTCTCAGTTACAGAAATCTCTAAGCCAACTCTCAGTTCAAGAAATCTCTAAACGAACTCTCAGTTCCAGAAATCTCTAGATCGACTCTCAGTTACAGAAATCTCTAAACAAACTCTCATTTCCAGAAATCTCTAGATCGACTCTCAGTTCCAGAAATCTCTAAAACGATTCTCAGTTCCAGAAATCTCTAGATCGACTCTCAGTTACAGAAATCTCTAAATCAACTGGTTCCTAACAAAAGCCAACAATTGTATCACTGTTTCCTACCATAAACCAACAATTGTATCACTGTTTCCTACCATAAACCAACAATTGTATCACTGTTTCCTACCATAAACCAACAATTGCATCACTGTTTCCTACCATAAACCAACAATTGTATGTATCACTGTTTCCTACCACAAACCAACAATTGTATCACTGTTTCCTACCATAAACCAACAATTGTATGTATCACTGTTTCCTACCACAAACCAACAATTGTATCACTGTTTCCTACCTTATCTGGTGACGTCGAGACGTGAAGGTCTGTCCCATGAAGACAGCAGCTGGGTTGGAGTTGATGAGCAGCGGAAGTCTGACGTTGAGGTACATGTCGTGGAGCCACCAGTCGCTGGCCTGTGGGTAGGAAGTGGTATCTGGGGTTGGCGCCTTGTGGTGACGAGATATCTATCTATCTATTGACCTTTCGAGCCGTTGCCGGCCTATAGGGCGTAGACCAAGATACACCTTCTCATATCTGAATTTTTGTTCTAGCAGTTTTCTTTTAAAGATATTTTATCAAATCTCGCCATTTGTCTCTGTTCTGTGCAAGCAGCTCTATCTCATCGAGGGAGCCGAATCCTGTTGCTCTTGCCTCTCTCATCAATGTTCTTCTCAGTGTCTCCCTGGGTCTTCATCTTTTTCTCTTACCTGTTATTTCCCACATGAGGGCTTGCTTTGTTATTCGGTTATTATCTCTCCTCATCATACGTCCAACATATGACCATCGTCTTTTCTTTATTACTGAAGATATTAGTGGTTGATTGGCGATTTCTCTAATTTCCTCGTTTGTTTTGAATTCGTTCCATGCTATACCAAGTATTTTCCTTAGACATTTAATTTCGAATGCGTTCAACTTTGTTGTTAGACGAGATATACTTACAGGTAATAAGGTTCTCTTATTGCTATATTTAATGGTAATGAGTAATTTATAAAGTATAATTACAGGTAATCAGGTGTAGATCTGAATGCAATAAGAGAATATTGTAATTCTAAAAACGAGTAGTCACTGACCCAGTTGTCTGTCGCTTGCTGACGTTTCAGAAGCTGCTCCTGCAGGGTTTGGCCTAGACCCTGAGGTCTGCAAAAGTCGGCTACCAGTTGCTTGGTCCGAGTAAAGTTCAGCGGCGGCACGACTGTACTGATCAAAGTCAGGTACTTGTTGAGGGTGTCCTGGAGCTCCGGGAGGGGCAGCTTTGGCAGGGGCAGCTGTGAGACCAAGAATAGACACGCCTTCGATGACGTTATTGTACTGGGTTGTGTTGACTGGAGGATTATACATTATGTCATTGTACTTGTCACTCTGCTTGTCACTGTACGTGTCACTCTGTTTGTCACTGTACGTGTCACTGTACTTATCATTGTAGATGTCACTCTGTTTGTCACTGTACTTTTCACTGTACTTGTCACTGTGCTTGTCACAGTATTTGTCACAGTATTTGTCACTGTGCTTTTTAGTGTATTTGTGACTGTACTTGTCACTGTACTTGTCACTGTGCGTGTCTGTACTTGTCACTGTACTTGTCACTGTGCGTGTCTGTACTTGTCACTGTACTTGTCACTCTACTTGTCACAATATTTGTCACTGTACTTGTCACTGTACTTGTCACTGTACTTGTCACTGAGCGAGAAGCGTGGCCTGGTCGTTGAACTGTCGACACAATTTTATTCGTGAAAAAGTGGCAGGTCAGAGATAAAGTGAGATGTCGTAGCAGGTCAGAGATCAAATGAGATGTCGTGTCAGGTCAGAAATAAAGTGAGATGTCGTGTCAGGTCAGAGATAAAGTGAGATGTCGTGGCAGTTCAGAGATCAAATGAGATGTCGTAGCAGGTCAGAGATCAAATGAGATGTCGTAGCAGGTCAGAGATCAAGTGAGAAGTCGTGGCAGTTCAGAGATCGAGTGAGATGTCGTGGCAGTTCAGAGATCAAGTGAGATGTCGTGGCAGTTCAGAGATCAAGTGAGATGTCGTGGCAGTTCAGAGATCAACTGAGATGTCGTGGCAGTTCAGAGATCGAGTGAGATGTCGTGGCAGTTCAGAGATCAAATGAGATGTCGTGGCAGTTCAGAGATCAAGTGAGATGTCGTGGCAGTTCAGAGATCAACTGAGATGTCGTGGCAGTTCAGAGATCGAGTGAGATGTCGTGGCAGTTCAGAGATCAAATGAGATGTCGTGGCAGTTCAGAGATCAAGTGAGATGTCGTGGCAGTTCAGAGATCGAGTGAGATGTCGTGGCAGTTCAGAGATCAAATGAGATGTCGTGGCAGTTCAGAGATCAAGTGAGATGTCGTGGCAGTTCAGAGATCAAGTGAGATGTCGTGGCAGTTCAGAGATCAAATGAGATGTCGTGGCAGTTCAGAGATCAAGTGAGATGTCGTGGCAGTTCAGAGATCAACTGAGATGTCGTGGCAGGTCAGAGATCAAGTGAGATGTCGTGGCAAGTCAGAGATCAAGTGAGATGTCGTGGCAGTTCAGAGATCAAGTGAGATGTCGTGGCAAGTCAGAGATCAAGTGAGATGTCGTGGCAAGTCAGAGATCAAGTGAGATGTCGTGGCAGGTCAGAGATCAAGTGAGATGTCGTGGCAAGTCAGAGATCAAGTGAGAAGTCGTGGCAAGTCAGAGATCAAGTGAGAAGTCGTGGCAAGTCAGAGATCAAGTGAGATGTCGTGGCAAGTCAGAGATCAAGTGAGAAGTCGTGGCAAGTCAGAGATCAAGTGAGAAGTCGTGGCAAGTCAGAGATCAACTGAGATGTCGTGGCAAGTCAGAGATCAAGTGAGATGTCGTGGCAAGTCAGAGATCAAGTGAGATGTCGTGGCAGGTCAGAGATCAAGTGAGATGTCGTGGCAAGTCAGAGATCAAGTGAGAAGTCGTGGCAAGTCAGAGATCAAGTGAGAAGTCGTGGCAGGTCAGAGATCAAGTGAGAAGTCGCTGAAAATGTTCACATTTTGATCAAGTAGTTCATCTATGTAGTGAAAATATGAAACAATTTACTAGCATCAAAACAAATAACACCAGGGCTTAATCTAAGAATACCACAATGTTACATCTTCTCAGTATTCCTGTATGGTGCAGAAACATTGACATTAGCCATGAAAACAAAACAGAAAATTGAAGCCTTTGAAATTTGGATTTATAGAAGAATAGGTAGAATTGGATGGAAAGAAAATAAAACAAACGATGAAGTCTTAAACAACTAAAAATGAAGAGAACTACTAAACACAATTCAAACAAGACAAATGAGATTGTTGGGGTCATGTTAAAAGACACAGCAGCCTACTATAAGTAATCTTGGAGGGGAAGATGGGCAAGTCAGCCTAGGACAAACCTGCACTATCAAAGCAAGAGAGATAGAGAGAGAAGAATGACGTTGCAGATATAGATGTCTGTCATTGGACAGTAATGAGTGTGACTAGATATTGATGTTTGTGACTAGATATTGATGTTTGTGACTAGATATTGATGTTTGTGACTAGATATTGATGTTTGTGACTAGATATTGATGTTTGTGACTAAATATTGTTGTATTTGACTAAACATTGATGTATATGACTAGGTATTGATGTTTGCGAGTAGATATTGCAGTATGTGACCAGAAATTGACGTATGTGACCAGACATTGGTGTCTGTGACTAGATATTGAAGTATGTGATTATATATTGAAGTATGTGATTAGATATTGAAGTATGTGATTAGATATTGAAGTATTGGATTAGATATTGAAGTATGTGATTAGATATTGAAGTATGTGATTAGATATTGAAGTATTGGATTAGATATTAAAGTATGTGATTAGATATTGAAGTATGTGATTAGATATTGAAGTATGTGATTAGATATTGAAGTATGTGATTAGATATTGAAGTATTGGATTAGATATTGAAGTATTGGATTAGATATTGAAGTATGTGATTAGATATTGAAGTATGTGATTAGATATTGAAGTATTGGATTAGATATTAAAGTATGTGATTAGATATTGAAGTATGTGATTAGATATTGAAGTATGTGATTAGATATTGAAGTATGTGATTAGATATTGAAGTATTGGATTAGATATTGAAGTATGTGATTAGATATTGAAGTATGTGATTAGATATTGAAGTATGTGATTAGATATTAAAGTATGTGATTAGATATTGAAGTATTGGATTAGATATTGAAGTATGTGATTAGATATTGAAGTATGTGATTAGATATTGAAGTATTGGATTAGATATTGAAGTATGTGATTAGATATTGAAGTATTGGATTAGTTATTAAAGTATGTGATTAGATATTGAAGTATGTGATTAGATATTGAAGTGTGTGATCAGATATTTGTGTATATAACTGGATAGTGATGTCTGTGACTAGACTCTGATAATTCTAACTGCACTAGGACATCTGTAATTTAGTTATTAAAGCGTGACAGCCTAATCATGAGACATGACTAACCTCATCATTAAGATGCTCCACTTATGCTCTACATGGAGTTGAAAGTCTTTGTTGAAGACCTATGCTTCACAGGGAAATAAAAGTGTTTATTGAAGACCTATGCTCCACAGGGAGTTGAAAGTGTTTGTTGAAGACCTTTTCTTCACAGGGAGATGAAAGTGTTTATTGAATACTGCGTCACAAGGAGATGAAAGTGTTTGTTGAAGAACTATGCCCCACAAGAGTTAAAAGTGTTTGTTGAAGACCTATTCTCCACATGGAGCTGAAATGGTTTGTTTAAGACATATCCTCCACACAGAGTTGAAAGTGTTTGTTTGAAGACCTATACTCCACGGGGAGCTGAAAGTGTTGTTGAAGACCTATGGTCCACATGGAGTTGAAAGTGTTTGTTGAAGAATTATGCTTCATAAGTGGGAGCCGCGATAGCTCAGTGGTTAGTGAACTGGACTACCACGGACAGGGGGTAGGGTTCGATCCCAACCGACGGCTTCCGGGTTCACCCAGCCTTAAATGGGTACCGGATCTTTTTCTGGGAAAGTAAAGCAGCACGGGCGTAATACTGACCACATTACCCCAAAAATCATGTCTGTAAAATATAGGGTCACTAACACCATATTTCCATATACGCCACTTGGCGTGACGGGGGTACTTTACTTTACTTTACTTATGCTTCATAGGGAGCTGAAAGTGTTTGTTGAAGACCTATGCTTCATAGGGAGTTGAAAGTGTTTGTTGAAGACCGTAGCTCCACAGGGAGTTGAAAGTGTTTGTTGAAGACCTATGCTTCATAGGGAGTTGAAAGTGTTTGTTGAAGACCTATGCTTCATAGGGAACTGAAAGTGTTTGCTGAAGACCGTAGCTCCACAGGAAGTTGAAAGTGTTTGTTGAAGACCTATGCTCCACAGGGAGTTGAAAGCTGAAAGATAGTAGAGTTGAGTTAAAGATAGTAGAGATGAGTTAAAGAAAGTAAAGTTGAGTTAAAGATAGTAAAGTAGAGTTAATACAGTAAAGATAGTAGAGTTAAAGATAATAAAGCTGAGTTAAAGATCGTAAAATAGAGTCAAAGATAGTATAGTAGAGTTAAAGATAGTAAGGTAGAATTTAAATTAGTAAAGTAGAGTTAAAGATAGCAGAGTTGAGTTAGAAATAGTAAAGTAGAGTTAAAAATAATAAAGTAGAGTTAAAAATAGTAAAGTAGAATTAAAAATAATAGAGTTAAAGATACTATAGTTAAGTTAAAGATAATAGAGTTAAAGATAGTATAGTTAAAGACAGCACTGTTGAGTTAAAGATAGCAGAGTTGACCTAAAGATAGCAGAGTTGAGTAAAGATGTTGAAGTTGAGTCAAAGATAGATACAGTTAAGTTAAAGATAACATACTAAATTTAAATACAGTGGATTTGTTAAAGTTATTAGAGTTGAGGTAAAGTTAGTAGAGTTGGTGAGTTAAAGATAGATGTAGTTAAGTTAAAGATGGTAGAGTTGTGTAAAGGATTGTACAGTTAAACTAAAGATAGTAGAGTTGTGTAAAGGATTGTACAGTTAAACTAAAGATAGTAGAGCTGTGTCAAAGATTTTGAGCTAACGATAGTAGAGTTGAGCTAAAGACAGAAGAGTTGAGCTAAAGACAGTAGAGGTGAGCTAAAGACAGTAGAGTTGAGCTAAAGACAGTAGAGTAGAGCTAAAGACAGTAGAGTAGAGCTAAAGATAGTAGAGTTGAGCTAAAGACAGTAGAGTTGAGCTAAAGGCAGTAGAGTTAAGCTAAAGACAGTAGAGTTGAGCTAAAGACAGTGGAGTTGAGCTAAAGACAGTAGAGTTGAGCTAAAGACAGTAGAGTTGAGCTAAAGACAGTAGCGTTGAGTTTTACAAAATAATGTACAGCTATGGAACAACCTCAATTTAATACCGAGGTAGTGGAAATGAAGTCGTGGATTAGAGTCAAAACATGAAGACAAACACAAAGTGACAAGGATGCATGAACATATCCCAACTCTCACGGTGTGGCGTGATTGACGACTTCCAGCTATCCACTAACAAGTCAGAACGATTGGCAGTTGTCATGAAATGATGCCAGGCATCTCAGTTGACTTCGAAAACTGATACTTATAAATATCATCAAAACCTATGAAACATTCAAGTCTATGAAACATTCAAGTCTATGAAACATTCTAATCTATGAAACTATCTGATCTATGAAACATTCTAACCTATGAAACATTCAACTCTATGAAACATTCTAATCTATGAAACTATCTGATCTATGAAACATTCTAACCTATGAAACATTCAACTCTATGAAACATTCTAATCTATGAAACATTCTAACCTATGAAATATTCTAACCCATGAAATATTCTAGTCTATGAAACATTCTAGTCTATGAAACATTCTAACCTATGAAACATTCTAACTTATGAAACATTCTAACCTATGAAACATCATAACATACGAAACATTCCAACCTATGACATATGAAACATCGTATAAAAATGAAACTTCCTAACCTACGATATATCTTGAGAAAAGAAACATCCTACAGTATGAATCATCCTAACTTATAACACAGCCTAAAATATGAAACATCCTAACCTTTAACACATTCTAACATATGAAAAATCCTAACCAATGAAACATGCTAACATATGACACAACCTAACCTATGAAACACCCTACCATATGACACGACTAGATATATAAAACATACTAAACTATGACACGTCTTAACATATGAAACATCCTAACATATGAAACATCTTAAATGTAAAACATCATAACCTATGACACTCTAAACTGTGGAATATCCTAAACTATACAACATCATAAATTACGGCAGAACCTAACCTATGAAACATCGTAGGATATTCTGCACCCTAAACTATGAAACATCCTAACCTATGACATATCCTATCATACAACATGATATGAGACATCGTAATCAGCGACACAAACTAACCTATGACACGTTGGAAACCATGATACATCATAACATACTAAAGATCCTACCCTGTGACACATCGTAAGCTGTGAAGCATCCTAATCTATGAAACATCCTAACCCATAACACATCCTAATCTATGAACCATCCTAACCCATAACACATCCTAATCTATGAAACATCCTAACCCATAAAACATCCTAATCTATGAAACATCTTAACCCATAACACATCCTAATCTATGAAACATCCTAACCCATAACACATCCTAATCTATGAAACATCCTAACCCATAACACATCCTAATCTATGAAACATCCTAACCCATAACACATCCTAATCTATGAAACATCATAACTTATAACACATCCTAATCTATGAAACACCCTAACCCATAACACACCATAATCTATGAAACATCTTAACCCATAACATATCCTAATCTATGAAACATCATAACTTATAACACATCCTAATCTATGAAACACCCTAACCCATAACACATCATAATCTATGAAACATCTTAACCCATAACACACCCTAATCTATGAAACATACAACAATTGTGAATCAACCAAACCTGTGAAAAAATCCTTACTAATGCACACCCTAAAACATTAATCAGCTAAACATTTAACACATCCTAACCTATGAATCAGCTTAAAATTCGGCGCATCCAAACCTATGATATATCCTAAACTATGACGCATCCTAACCTATGATATATCCGAAACTTTGACACATCCTAATCTATGATATATCCTAAACTATTACACTTCCAAAACCTATAATATATCATAAACTATGACACATTCTAACCTATTATATATCCTAAACTACGACACATCCTAACCTATGATAGATCCTAAACTATGACGCATCCTAACCTATGACATATCCCAACCTATGACACATTCTAACCTATGACACATTCTAACCTATGACACATTCTAACATATGACACACCCTAACCTATGACACATTGTAACCTATGACACATCCTAACCTATGGCACATTCTAACCTATGGCACATCCTAACCTATGAAACATCCTAACCTATGACACATTCTAACCTATAAAACATCCTAACCTATGAAACATTCTAACCTAAGAAACATCCTAACCTATGACACATTCTAACATATGAAACATCCTAACCTATGACACATTCTAACATATGACACATCCTAACCTATGACACATTCTAACCTATGAAACATCCTAACCTATGACACATTCTAACATATGAAACATCCTAACCTATGACACATTCTAACATATGAAACATCCTAACCTATGACACATTCTAACATATGAAACATCCTAACCTATGACACATTCTAACATATGAAACATCCTAACCTATGACACATTCTAACATATGAAACATCCTAACCTATGACACATTCTAACATATGAAACATCCTAACCTATGACACATTCTAACATATGAAACATCCTAACCTATGACATATTCTAACATATGAAACATCCTAACCTATGACACATTCTAACATATGAAACATCCTAACCTATGACACATTCTAACATATGAAACATCCTAACCTATGACACATTCTAACATATGAAACATCCTAACATATGACACATTCTAACATATGAAACATCATAACCTATGACACATTCTAACATATGAAACATCATAACCTATGACACATTCTAACATATGAAACATCCTAACCTATGACACATTCTAACATATGAAACATCCTAATCTATGACACATTCTAACATATGAAACATCCTAACCTATGACACATTCTAACATATGAAACATCCTATTTAACAGAGGCCATTCTCTAAGAGTCAAAAGAATGAAAAAGGAAATGACTCATCGTCCGCAAGACTTGGCTCTGTAAGAGACCAACAGTGTTAGTGACGTCACAAGAAGGTCGGGTAAATGAAAACGTGGCATTAAAATTCAAGAACTATGTTCTGTCACTTGTGATGAGTCAGAACTGCCAGCATTTTGATATGATCTGTCATGCCTGGAACACGAGGCACGTCTAACGGTAGAGAGATGAGGGGGCGGAGAGAATCACACGCAGGCGTTACACATCATCATCACGAGCCGAGAATGATTATTTTCCGCACTTTGTGTACAAGATTACTCTGTCAGTTTGTCCCGGATTGCTTCTTTTGGCATTAATATTTATCGCTGTCAGTAGATCTTTTCCCTCCTAGTTTGTGTGCAAAACAATGATTTCCATCTCTTTGAGTTGCTGCGCTTTTATTTTGTTCGTTTTTTTTTAATTTTTCTGGAAAGCTTATTACTTTGGTTTTTGAAGTGACCAGCTCTTATGTCGTGTCCCGGGGATGTTAGGGCATAACACACGCCCCAAAGCGTCCAAGAATCTAACCATACAAGAAACTTGTCCAAAACATCATGCAGAAATACAACAATCTAACCATACAACAAATTGTCCAACACATCATGCAGAAATACAACAATTTAACCATACAACAAATTGTCCAACACATCATGCAGAAATACAACAATCTAACCATACAAGAAACTTGTCCAAAACATCATGCAGAAATACAACAATCTAACCATACAACAAGTTGTCCAACACACATCATGCAGAAATACAACAACCTAACCATACAAGAACGTGTTCAACACATCATTCAGAAATACAACAATCTAACCATACAACGTCCCCCATAAACGTGCCTTGTCCCTCTGTGGCTTCACACCGCGCGGGAAGAGACAAGTGTGCTGTAGCATTGTAGTTTATTACATGACGAGACCTGCTGCTACAACAGATGGCTTCTCAATCAATGCCTAGATTTGGCCTATCCTTTAACAAGCATCGCCATATCATCTCGGCAATCATTTGTTCTATGAAAACACACACACACACACACACACCACACACAAACACACACACGCACACACACAAACACACACACATAAACACACACTCACACACCAAGCTAGAGCGAGAATATTTGAACATTGTCTGCTTCAAACGAGAGAAAATAAACAAGAAATGGAGAGAATGAAGAAAACACAAGAAAAGACAAACAAGAAGCTATATTTTTTTTTAAAAGATAAGAAATGAGAGAAAATTAATAAGAAATGTGAGAAATAAAAAACCACGAAAAAAAAGGAAGTAAGTTAAAAAAATAAGAAGCAGGAAATGAGTAAAGCAAATAAGAAATGAAGAAAATAAACACGAAATCAGAAAAAAAGAAACAGGAAATGAGTAAAGCAAATAAGAAATGAAAGAAAATAAACACGAAATCAGAAAAAAAGAAACAGGAAATGAGTAAAGCAAATAAGAAATGAAAGAAAATAAACACGAAATCAGAAAAAAAGAAACAGGAAATGAGTAAAGCAAATAAGAAATGAAAGAAAATAAACACGAAATCAGAAAAATGAAACAGGAAATTAAAAAAAAATGAAAGTAGAGAAAAAAGAAATGAGTTGGAAAAAAAACTAGAAAAATAAACATAAAATTAGAGAAAAGAAACTAGAGGGGAAAAAACGAAATTAGAGAAAATAAACAAGAAATGAGAGAAATAACGAGAGAAAACAGTCATGAAGTTAGATAAAACAAACAAGAAACGAGAGTAAACGAACAAGACGCGAGAGATAAAAAAAACGAGAAATAAGAAAAAAACAAGAACAATATAACACAAACAAGAAACGAGAGAAAACAAACAAGAAATGAGAGAAAACGAACAAGAAACGATAGAAAACGATCAAGAAACGAGAGAAAACGAACAAAAAACGAGAGAAAACCACCAAGAAACGAGAGAAAACGAACAAGAAACGAGAGAAAACGAACAAGAAACGAGAGAAAACGAACAAGAAACGAGAAAAAACGAACAAGAAACGAGAGAAAACGATGAAGAAACGAGAGAAAACGAAAATAAAATGAGATAAAACAAATAAGAAACGAGATAAAAACAAACAGGAAATGGTAACAAAAACAACATAAAAAGTTAAGTTCTGAAAAATGTGTAATCTGGGTACTAAGATGCCAGGAAATGAGTACCTGTCCAAAAGAATTCTGTCGTAGATAGTCGTATCTACGCCCTAGTCCTTAAGTGCTGGTGGAAGTGCATTGAACTAGAGGGGAATTATATTGAATAGTGATAATTTCATCTTTTCTACATTTGTAATAAATACTTGCTCAACAAATAATGCTGGCTTGTCATTGAAGCTACCTTGTACACTTGTCTCGAAAGTTATCACCGAGAAGACCTACAGCTCCTTAAACAGACCTTCAACTTCTGGGTGTGTCATTGATACTAACAGTCAAATGAGTTTTTAATGAACATGGTTAAGCAAGTACAGGTCAATATTTTCATGTTCCGTATATGACATATTTCCCTATACTGACATTTACAACATATAAAACGGAACGCTGCAGCACTTGAGTAGCTGTCCGTGGTCAGACATAACTTCTTGGAGTGTTCACTCATTGTTGATTTGAAACATAAATATCTTATTCCTAAATGTCACCGACAAATTGTATTTAGCAACATTTTCTCACAGCTCAAGCAAAATAGTTACCATTATTTTACATTTGGAAACAGGCAAATCTGTGAAAACAAATCACATGAAATAACACAGCCTGTCTTCTATTTATATAGCACCTTCTTATAGCCTGTCTCCTATTTATATAGCACCTTCTTATAGCCTGTCTCATATTTATATAGCACCTTCTTATAGCCTGTCTCCTATTTGTATAGCACCTTCTTACTGCCTGTCTCCTATATGTATAGCACCTTATAACCTGTCTCCTATTTGTATAGCACCTTCTTACAGCCTGTCTCCTGTTTGTATAGCACCTTCTTACTGTCTGTCTCCTATATGTATAGCACCTTACTGCCTGTCTCCTATATGTATAGCACCTTCTAATAACCTGTCTCCTATATGTATAGCACCTTACTGCCTGTCTCCTATATGTATAGCACCTTCTAATAACCTGTCTCCTATATGTATAGCACCTTCTAATAACCTGTCTCCTATATGTATAGCACCTTACTGCCTGTCTCCTATATGTATAGCACCTTCTTATAACCTGTCTCCTATATGTATAGCACCTTCTTACAGCATGTCTCCTATTTGTATAGCACCTTCTAATAGCCTGTCTCCTATATGTATAGCACCTTCTTACAGCATGTCTCCTATATGTATAGCACCTTCTTACAGCATGTCTCCTATTTGTATAGCACCTTCTTACTGCCTGTCTCCTATATGTATAGCACCTTCTTATAACCTGTCTCCTATATGTATAGCACCTTCTTACAGCATGTCTCCTATTTGTATAGCACCTTCTAATAGCCTGTCTCCTATATGTATAGCACCTTCTTACAGCATGTCTCCTATATGTATAGCACCTTCTTACAGCATGTCTCCTATTTGTATAGCACCTTCTTACAGCATGTCTCCTATTTGTATAGCACCTTCTTACTGCCTGTCTCCTATATGTATAGCACCTTCTTATAACCTGTCTCCTATATGTATAGCACTTTCTTACAGCATGTCTCCTATTTGTATAGCACCTTCTAATAGCCTGTCTCCTATATGTATAGCACCTTCTTACAGCATGTCTCCTATATGTATAGCACCTTCTTACAGCATGTCTCCTATTTGTATAGCACCTTCTTACAGCATGTCTCCTATTTGTATAGCACCTTCTTACTGCCTGTCTCCTATATGTATAGCACCTTCTTATAACCTGTCTCCTATATGTATAGCACCTTCTTACTGCCTGTCTCCTATATGTATAGCACCTTCTTATAACCTGTCTCCTATATGTATAGCACCTTCTTATAACCTGTCTCCTATATGTATAGCACCTTCTTATAACCTGTCTCCTATATGTATAGCACCTTCTTACTGCCTGTCTCCTATATGTATAGCACCTTCTTATAACCTGTCTCCTATATGTATAGCACCTTCTTACTGCCTGTCTCCTATATGTATAAAAGCAAAACGAGAAGTAACAAAGCCAAGACTTAGGAAGCTTACACAGAGGTGAACAAAAAAGTGAGAAGATACACTAAACGGAATAAGAGGAAATATATTGATGAAATAGCTAAAGAGGCAGAGGAAGAAGCACATAAAGGAAATAAGAAAGAACTGTACAACAGCACAAATAAATTAAGTGGAAAATATAAATAGGTCAATGCCTTTATTAAAGACAATAAATACTTTTTTTTTCGTAATATAAGGGAACAAATTGAAGAGATGGACAGAGCACTTTGAAGAACTTTTGAACAGACCCGGCCCAAATAGCCCTCCAGATATACTACCAGTAGAAGAAGAGTTACATGTTAACTGTTGAAAACCAAGCAAATAAGAAATAATGAAAGCCATCAAACTATTAAAAATTGGTAAAGCCACAGAACCAGATGCAATTCCTTCGGAAGCCATCAAAGCATATATTAACACCTCTACCAAGATGTTACATAATCTATTAGATACAATTAGATCAGGGAGGGAAGAAATACATAAATACTGGAGAGAAGGTTATATGATCAAACTACCATAGAAAACTACTGTGCGCTTTTTGTGCGTCTCAAGATGGCGGTCTGCTGTTAAGGACGCCTAATTTCATTCATGAATAAAGCTCATGGTGTATACACGTGCCGAAGAGCTGATTAACTGGAGATGACCAGTCTATAACGTGGAGACGGGTTCTGGACCGTGCGACTGAGTGAGTGCACAGCATCGACTTTCAGCGACAAAATCAACAATGACGACAGTAAGTATTCAGATGCAGCCCAAACAACAACATCGAAGAAGGAAAACAAGACAAGGTAAACGTGCTTGGAACTGTTTCCATAAATCAACGACGGCCCATTCTTGATAAGCTACTGTGCGGCGGCGCCATTATAATGGTTTTACAAGAAACTATTCTTGGTGACAGGACAGTAAGTACTCCTGGTTTTCATTGTTTCTACAATAGGTGACACATTGGGCAGGCCATCCTTGTGCGCAACAAAATGGTGGCAGCTGAGGTTGATTTGTCTGCGTGGGACAATGCAAAATTGCAGGTATATGCGGTTAGGGTGCAGACCCCAGTTCCTTTCTTGGTTGTAAATGTGTATGCCTGTAATGGAAAGGTGGACACACAAAAATGGTAGAATTGCTTCGCATTCGTGGAGGAGAACGTTATTTTCTGTGGAGACTTTAATGCTAGAGGAAACCAGTGGGGTAACGTCATAACCAACAAGCAAGGAGAAGCCCTATAGAACGCACTGGTGTCGGCCGATTTAATGTGCGTGAATGATGGAAGGGCAACCAGAACTGCAACTCGAACAGGGGACTCTGATAGTGTAACAGACCTGACACTGGTGTCTTCCACCTTCGCACCGGTTTGCAAGTGGAGTGTACTGGGACTCCATGGAAGTGATCACTATCCATGTGTTCTCCTAACTGAGAAAGGCAGACATAGAAGCAAGAAAAGAAAGCTCCACACATTCCACTATGCGATCACAGACCAGGACGTCATTAGCAAAATCAGACATAGGAAACAGAGCGCCCCTCGTAGGAGGCAGGAGAGATGGACGCAGCCACCCTGGTGGAACGTAGATGTCGAGGAAGCTTGGCGGAGCAAGAGACAAACGGTCAAGACATGGCAGAAAGCCAGGAAGAATGGAAGAAGACAATCTGAGCTCTTGAAGCGTCTGAAAATAGAGGTCGACCAAAAAATTATGCACTTTAAACTATGCGCTAAGCAGGCTAAAGATGCCAAGTCGGGTGATTTCTGCAAAAAAAAAGTGCTCAGCAACATCGTTGCCACATTCTGACGCCTTCATCAGAGCATGAATGGCACAACACGACACAGAGGCATACCAGACTTTCAGAGCACAGGCCGGATATGGCACAAATCTGATGAGAGCAAAGGGAAGGCAATGCTTGCCCACTACATTGAGCAGACTGACCAAAGAAATACGGCTGTCAGAATGAATTGTGCGAGAATGTGGTGCTGGGAGAAGATCTCACAATCACAACTGATGCCATTCGGACAACACTTAAAAGGTCACACAACACTGCCTGGTCCAGATGGTGTTCGGTACGATGACGTAGGCGATTTAGCTGACGACGACGACTTGGAAAAAAACCATCCAATGAGTTTAATGCCAGCATTGGGAGTGGCCAGATTAAGGAGGAGTGGCTACACAGCTACTTACTACCGCAACCGAAGCCAAACAAGGACCTTCTCAGATCAGTGCCTACCGAATCATCACGATGCAGAACACTGCGGGCAAGCTGCTGGAGAAAATAGTTGCCCTTGTACTTGCCTGTCACCTTGAACAGAAACGCGCATTCAAACCCCCACTCGGAGGTTATAGATATAACAAAGAGACATGGCTCAATGCTGTAGTCTTCGCATATGACGTCTACGAAGGCTTCCACAGACGAGAGGAGACATGTGATGCTGCTATAGATCTGGAGGATGCATGCAACAGGGTACTATTTTAATATCTCATGCATATGCTCCTCAAACTGGCGGTGCACCCCTTCCTCATTAGATGGATCGCTGCAGCACTATTTCAAAGGAAGGTGATACTCAGATGTGGAAGCATGTCCAGAGCTGCCACAAGGCTCACCATTGTCACCAGTTCTATTTAACGTGTACACAATAACGATCACGGAACAACAGCTGGATGGAAGGGGAAGAACTATGACTTTTGCTGATGATATTCTGGTATATCGACAGGGAAGAGGCAGAAGGGAAATCGTCGCTACCAGGCAAAACGAACTCGACTGCATCTCTTCCTGGTGTGGGGTATCAGGTGCATGGTTCTCCCTTAACAATCTTATCGTTAGCCCGGAAACACCGGTGGTACGAATGGGGGCTGATGAGGTGACCAGGGACAGGTTGATGACGTATCTCGGAGTTAAGTTTGATCGCAGCCTGTGTTTTCGGGACCACGTCGACCATGTGATAACAAAATCCCGCAAAGGATTAGCTGCCTTGAAGGTCATGGCAGCTGCCAACATCGAGCAGAGGCTACTTACTCTTCTGTTCCAGGGATTAGTCCTCGCACCAATCGAGTATGCCCTGCCAATTCTTACTGTCAGTACGACTCAAATTGACAGGCTGGAGAAAATACAAAATGAAGCTATGCGCATTATCCTGGGATGTACGAGGGACACTCCTTATGTAGCAATGAGGTATGGTCTTGATTTTCCGGTCATGGATAACATTTATTTTATATCTGTTTCAGTATTTTGAGTGAAATGACTGACAGTTGTTGAAAACAAAGGCTGTAATCATGGCACGAACTGTAGTTCCGTGATGTCGATACTATTTATTGCAGATTGGAGTGTCTCAATACACAGAACATGTCTACACCACGAGAACACCTTTTGCCCTTTTCCAACTAGCGTTTACCCTTTGTTTTATTTCGTGACAGAAATGTAAACCTCCATTTTTTATTTTTTTAAATGTTAATTTGAAGTATCTTTCATAAGACAGTTGGAGCATGCCAGAACAACAAACATAAAGAGGATTTGTAGTCAACAATGAGCATAGCAACCAGTTCTGCTTCACAGAGGTTCGTTGTAACAGAAGCTTATTTGATAAATACATGATAGAAATTGTCTTTCATGAGAAAGTGAAGTTAGTTAGCTCAGATAATTAATTGGACACAAGGCAACGGGCAGCAAATGGTCTGAAGAAGTGCCTCATAGCTGACTTCATATTTCACAATTGGTGAGTCTGAACTGAGCAAGACCCAAATTCATTTCCGTGTGGTAGGCCAGAAAACAGAATAACCAGAGGGGGCCAAGTAATAGGTCAGAAACAGAATAATCAGAGAGGGCCAAGTGGTAGGTCAGAAAACAACTAACCAGAGGGGCCAGGTGGTAGGTCAGAAAACAGAATAATCAGAGGGGCCAAGTGGTAGGTCAGAAAACAGACTAACCAGAGGAGGCCAAGTGGTAGGTCAGAAAACAGAATAACCAGAGGGATCCAAGTAGTAGGTCAGAAAACAGACTAACCAGAGGGATCCAAGTAGTAGGTCAGAAAACAGAATAACCAGAGGGATCCAAGTAGTAGGTCAGAAAACAGAATAACCAGAGGGATCCAAGTAGTAGGTCAGAAAACACAGAATAACCAGAGGAGGCCAAGTGGTAGGTCAGAAAACAGACTAACCAGAGGGGGTCAGGTGGTAGGTCAGAAAACAGACTAACCATAGAGAGTCCTGGTGATAGAGATAAAAAAAAAAAAGGCAAGACAACTTGGTACAAGAAAAAATGCTGTCTGAGATGTTGGGGGAAAAGAAGTTCAAATATCAAACTGACTCTCGACCAAAACTTGCCTGCGCTCATTTAACATTCAGATTGTGAGGAGAGGTTATCACTGGCTATATGCAGAACTAGAAATAGTTATATTATGTCGGCTGATATGGACTATTCTGTATCTGATTGTGATAAAATGAAAGGTGATAACATGATAGAGAGGTGGCTATAAGAAGGTGCTATATAAATAGGAGGCTCAGTGGGTTAGTAAACTGGACTACAAAGGACAAAAGGTAGGGGTTCGATCCCAACCGACGGCTTCCGGGTTCACCCAGCCATTAATGGGCACCTGATTATCTCCATGATAAGTAAAGCGGAACGGGCGTAATATCGACCGTATTACCCCAAAAATCATGTGCCAAAGGTCTGTAAAATTTAAGGTCACTAACACCATATTCCCTATATGCTACTTGGCGTGACAGGGGTACTTTACTTTATATATATATAATATATATATATAATATAAATAGGAGACAGGCTATAAGAAGGTGCTATACAAATAGGAGACAGGCTATAAGAAGGTGCTATACAAATAGGAGACAGGCTATAAGAAGGTGCTATATAAATAGGAGACAGGCTGTAAGAAGGTGCTATACAAATAGGAGACAGGCTGTAAGAAGGTGCTATACAAATAGGAGACAGGCTGTGTTATTTCATGCGATTGTTTTTCACAGATTTGCCTGTTTCCAAATGTAAAATAATGGTAACTATTTTGCTTGAGCTGTGAGAAAATGTTGCTAAATACAATTTGTCGGTGACATTTAGGAGTAAGATATTTATGTTTCAAATCAACAATGAGTGAACACTTCAAGAAGTTATGTCTGACCACGGACAGCTACTCAAGTGCTGCAGCGTTCCGTTTTATATGTTGTAAATGTCAGTGTAGGGAAATATGTCATATACGGAACATGAAAATATTGACCTGTACTTGCTTAACCATGTTCATTAAAAACTCATTTGACTGTTAGTATCAATGACACACCAGAAGTTGAAGGTCTGTTTAAGGAGCTGTAGGTCTTCTCGGTGATAACTTTCGAGACAAGTGTACAAGGTAGCTTCAATGACAAGCCAGCATTATTTGTTGAGCAAGTATTTATTACAAATGTAGAAAAGATGAAATTATCACTATTCAATATAATTCCCCTCTAGTTCAATGCACTTCCACCAGCACTTAAGGACTAGGGCGTAGATACGACTATCTACGACATAATTCTTTTGGACAGTTACTCATTTCCTGGCATCTTAGTACCCAGATTACACATTTTCGGAACTTCAGCAAACCTTCCATTTTGATATAGCCCCTACTCTCAAGCAAGACGGGAAAAAGATTATTTATTTGTTGCACACCCCGTCTTTAGTTTCTTCTTAAAATTACTCCACACGTACATTAAAAAAACAAAAAAATCATATCAGCTAACTGCTGACGCGATGAAATCTAAAATAAGTTATTGTGAACGGCCAAAAGGAGTCGTATTTAACCAGAGATATCACATGATTAGTGTTAATCCTCGACGCTGAAAGGCAAGTGAGGAAGGAAAGGAGAAGAGGAGGTGTTAACTATACTTTTATAGTCAGGATGTTACCAGAAATGTCTCGTATTTTAACACTTTTAACTGGAGATAGTCAGGAAGTTACTAGAAATGTCTTGTATTTTAACACTTTTAACTGGAGATAGTCAGGATGTTACCAGAAATGTCTCGTATTTTAACACATTTAACTGGTGATAGTCAGGATGTTACCAGAAATGTCTCGTATTTTAACACTTTTAACTGGAGATAGTCAGGAAGTTACTAGAAATGTCTTGTATTTTAACACTTTTAACTGGAGATAGTCAGGATGTTACCAGAAATGTCTCGTATTTTAACACATTTAACTGGTGATAGTCAGGATGTTACCAGAAATGTCTCGTATTTTAACACTTTTAACTGTAGATAGTCAGGAAGTTACTAGAAAATGTCTTGTATTTTAACACATTTAACTGGAGATAGTCAGGAAGTTACCAGAAATGTCTCGTATTTTAACACATTTAACTGGTGATAGTCAGGAAGTTACGAGGAAAGTCTCGTATTTTAACACTTTTAACTGGAGATAGTCAGGAAGTTACCAGAAATGTCTCGTATTTTAACACATTTAACTGGATCACATGATTACGCGGTTATTAAATATCATCATCATCGAGTGCCGTCTCCGCAACGAAGGTTGGCTACCATGGAGCGTCATTCTGCTCTGTCTCTTGCTTTGATGGTGCAGGTTGTCATAGGCTGATTTGTCCATCTTTTGATGTTACTCGTCCATGTTAGTCTTGGTCTGCCTCTACCTCTTTTACCTTGTATTCCCCTCTTCCCCCCCCCCCCCCCCAGGATTATGTTTAGTAGGCTGTTGTGTCTTTTAACATGGCCCCAAAATCGCATTTGTCTTGTTTGAATTGTGCTTAGTAGTTCTCTTTTCATTTTTAGTTGTTTTAAGACTTCATTGTTTTCTTTTCCTTCCATCCAATTCTACCTTTTCTTCTGTATATCCACATTTCAAAGGCTTCAATTCTATGTTCTGTTGTCTAATGTCCATGCTTCTGCACCATATAGGAATATTGAGAAGATGTAACATTTTGCTATTCTTAGTTTTAGCCCTGGTATTATTTGTTTTGATGTTAGTATATTCTTCATGACATTAAAATTATTTTTTGCCATTCCTATTCTTTTGTTTATTTCAGATGTACATTTTCCATCACTGGTTATAGTATGTCCCAGGTAGTTGTAGTTCTGAATTGCACTATTAAATATACGTCACGTTAAATTTAAAAAAAAAACAAAAAAAAACTTCGTTCCCGATATAATTCGCTGGCAACATAATACCAAATACAGCCCAAAGGTAGTTTTCTATTTCATTTTTGGATGGAAATGTCAGTCTAATATAACCTAGAAGACTTGGTCTAAGACTGAATGGGTCGTGTCTCGCCTAAGTATCACACAGCAGTTTTAAGATATTGGATTCACAGGTTAGAACCGCGATTGAATGCAGCTGGTGTGCTTTTTTCTGTATTTTTTTATGTATTCATTAAAGTAGATTAAATAGAGCTGCTCTAACTATTTTGACGTTTATTTTCAGCAAATGTGAGAAACTTATCCCATGTTTATTAACTTGCAGCTTAATAATAATCCTAATAATTGTTAAGAGACCGGTCATATTCAGTTAGTCAGATCGTTTCGCATGGTCCATGGATGCGCATAAACACTCATTGAATGTCTGG
The DNA here is from genome assembly GCA_032433765.1 of Megaustenia siamemsis. Classification (NCBI taxonomy): domain Eukaryota; kingdom Metazoa; phylum Mollusca; class Gastropoda; order Stylommatophora; family Ariophantidae; genus Megaustenia; species Megaustenia siamemsis. Next base: position 7,604,683 of record JAVIAB010000117.1, on the reverse strand, counting down.
GACCATATGATTACTATATTTACATTCCTCAAAGTTATACACATGTTATAATACTATCTATTGTTACAATTTTTATGAAGTTTTTTGAGTTATTGTGTTATTGTGTTATTGAGTTATTGTGTTATTGTGTTATTGAGTTATTGTGTTATTGTGTTATTGAGTTATTGTGTTATTGTGTTATTGTGTTATTTGCGGTTCATCATCATAGCACTCTGAACATGTCCATAGGTGCTCAGATCCCCTCCTCAGCAAGCCCCTCAGTGTCCAGCGACTGACGACTCCAGTTCTGTGTTGGTTGATAAGTCTTCTTACACGCCCACTAAGTTTCTCGTTTCTGGCTGTGTCCATCTTAACTCCCATCTCTTTCATCGGTAGGATTGACGTGGACTCATGGTATGGTTGTCGAAGTCCTGTGCCCTTCCCACATCTCGGAGGGCATTGATGATGTCCGCCCGATCCATCGGTTGCCCGTCCTCAACGACAGCGCAGCTAGCCAACCTGTCCGCTCTTTCATTTCCCCCATACACCCGCATGCCCTGGGACGTAGACTTTATGGATACCTTACCTGTGTGTTAGAGAGATTCACGCAAATAAAGACATATATATATATATATATATTTATTTATATATTTTGATACTGTCGTTGGTTTGTTTGCCCTGATGTTTCTGTCTTATATAAGACTGAAGGTCAGAATAACGTGTGCGAGTGTGTCCGCACGGTTGGTATGAGAGAAAACAAATGAGTATCAGTAACTGACACCGAAGAGAAAAACAGCGATAAAAAATCGACACCGAAGAGAAAAACAGCGATAAAAAATCGACACCGAAGAGAAAAACAGCGATAAAAAATCGACACCGAAGAGAAAAACAGCGATAAAAAATCGACACCGAAGAGAAAAACAGCGATAAAAAATCGACACCGAAGAGAAAAACAGCGATAAAAAATCGACACCGAAGAGAAAAACAGCGATAAAAAATCGACACCGAAGAGAAAAACAGCGATAAAAAATCGACACCGAAGAGAAAAACAGCGATAAAAAATCGACACCGAAGAGAAAAACAGCGATAAAAAATCGACACCGAGGAAGAAAGATGATAAAGAAGGAACCAGCATCCATGCATTACCTCATGACGAAACACGGGACAATTTAAAACAATAACAGACTCGTCAATAAAAACCACAAGAGGAGATCACCGATTCAATTTGAAAAATAAAAGTATGAAGCGAAATCAACATTTAAAAGACATGGCCCTTAAAACACATGAAGAAGAAATTAAATATTTCAATAAAATCTAATTAATTCTTGAGCACAGAAACCGAGTATATCCGCCAACTCATTACAGAACTTACCCGGGTCAACTTTTACCACTCGCTGGATAATTCCAGCACATGAATTATTGATACCGAGTTTTAACGACGCCACAAATATGTCATTTCTCCTAGCATTACCTCAACACCTGTTGAGAATATCGAACACCAAGACACGACACCTGTTGGCCTTATCAAAGACCAAGACACAGCAGGTGTGTGTATGATATTAACGTTTCTAACGTTTTTAATACATTTTCGCCATTAACACAACTGCTTCTTCAATCCTATCCTGTACCACTTTAATTACGTCACACCGTTTCCTACAAAACCGTTGATTACAGCCTCATTAGCCGCTTTTTGAAGCCGCTAGAACTGTACGGCTCTACCCTCTAACGCTACTCATGCCACCTCACATGTTTTGATCTTTCTCCTAGAGAACGACCTGATGTGACAATGAGACCACAGGGTTGACACACTCTTTTAACATTTCTTGTTATTTTCTCATTTGATTTTTTGTTGCATAGTAAAAGCTGCTCTATGTTCCTCTACGGTAACAGCTGCTATGTTCCTCTACGGTAACAGCTGCTATGTTCCTCTACGGTAACAGCTGCTATGTTCCTCTACGGTAACAGCTGCTATGTTCCTCTACGGTAACAGCTGCTATGTTCCTCTACGGTAACAGCTGCTATGTTCCTCTACGGTAACAGCTGCTATGTTCCTCTACTGTAACAGCTGCTATGTTCCTCTACGGTAACAGCTGCTATGTTCCTCTACGGTAACAGCTGCTATGTTCCTCTACGGTAACAGCTGCTATGTTCCTCTACGGTAACAGCTGCCATGTTCCTCTACGGTAACAGCTGCTATGTTCCTCTACTGTAACAGCTGCTATGTTCCTCTACGGTAACAGCTGCTATGTTCCTCTACGGTAACAGCTGCTATGTTCCTCTACGGTACTAGCTGCTATGTTCCTCTACGGTACTAGCTGCTATGTTCCTCTATATAATCTCTTGTTTAGATAGCGACTATAATTGCTATTTTCCCTATATGTTAAAGGGAGCCGCGATAGCTCAGTGGTTAGTGAACTGGACTACAAAGGACAAGGGGTAGGGTTCGATCCCAACCGACGGCCTCCGGGTTCACCGAGCCTTTAATGGGTACCTGATTTTTTCTGGGAAAGTGAAGCGGCACGGGCGTAATACCGACCACATTATCCCAAAAATCATGTGCCGAAGGTCTGTAAAATTTATGGTCACTAACACCATATTCCCTATACGCCACTTGGCGTGACGGGAGTACTTTTCTTTTTTTTACTATATGCTAAACTATAATTACATTAATGAAGATAGTTGTAATGAACCTCTATATTGATCTATTAAGTATCAATGACACTTGCAATGATCCTCTATATTGATCTATTAAGTATCAATGACACTTGCAATGATACTCTATATTGATCTATTAAGTATCAATGACACTTGCAATGATCCTCTATATTGACCTATTAAGTATCAATGACACTTGCAATGATCCTCTTTATTGATCTATTAAGTATCAATGACACTTGCAATGATCCTCTATAATGATCCTCTATATTGATCTATTAAGTATCAATGACACTTGCAATGATCCTCTATATTGATCCTCGCAGCAGCTTGCGCTCTGCCCAGTCTGTCGTCATCAATGAGAATGATATCTGGAGACTAGGAGTTCTGGCCCCTTTGTTTACGAACGTTAGGTGGAGCACGTGGCAACTTAAATCTCGTGTCCATCTCTCACGAGTGTAGTGGAGGGCTGGAACTAAAACAAGTTGATCACAAGGAATGTCGTGTGTGTGTGTGTGTTTATGAGAGTCAGGGAGTGTGTAATATTTGCTTTACCTTTCTTGGCGAGAACGGGCACTGAGTAGTTTTGCCCATGCTTGGCTTGTCGGCGTGCCTCCAGAATAGACGCGCGCACACACAAGATAATTGTAAACACAAACAACCGTAGACAACACGTGTGGGTTCCAGGATAAAGAGAAAAGCCTTGACTGCCAGAACTTCACGTCTGCAACAAACGTAACCGAGTTCACTCCCCTTATATACGCAACTGGCCCTGGATAACGGCGACCTTGTCAAGGGAACACGGGCCGAGCCTGCGACCCAGTTACTCCAACACAGAGCTCTGGCTACTAATTGCTGCGCTCACCAACCGCCTTTTTTCCGTTTGTGCTACAATCCCATGATCCTCTTTCATCTTTCCTGATGGTCGCACCCCCCTTCCCTTCAGCTAATTGGTGATTCGATAGCCATTGACGTCATCAGGCCGCTAGCCTGACCTCAATCCGACGTTGGCGTAGCTGAAACTTCCACAAAAATTGTTTAGCCTGAAAGTGTGGCTTGTCTGTGATAAAGTTCAGAAATGTATCAGACATTACAGGGGTCAGAGGTCAGCAGTTGGTCTCTGCAAGGAAATAGATCAGGCAGAGCGCTGCCAGTTTTTTGACTTCCTGCTAATCTACAACATGTCAGCCTCAGTCACGCTAGCACTGTTTATTTTGATTCTCAGCTACAATCTGTGTTACATTACACAAGGGCGAGCAGACGAAGCAAGGAAAATAAAAAAATAAAAACGAAATGACAAAGAAAGTGCATGCAGACATCTATCAGGATCAACTACAGAAGGGAGGTAAGACACACAATGACAATGAATATTTGTAGCAACCGAGAAGAATTGAACAGATATGGAACAATTAGATGGAATTGTGAACAGATATGGAACAATTAGACGGATGTTTGAACAGATATGGAACAATTAGACGGATGTTTGAACAGATATGGAACAATTAGATGTATGTTTGAACAGATATGGAACAATTAGATGGATGTTTGAACAGATATGGAACAATTAGATGGATGTTTGAACAGATATGGAACAATTAGATGGATGTTTCAATCCCGCACGGAAACAACAAACAGAAAATCAAACATCGCAACAAGCGGAGATAGAAGGCTCCTTAGCCACCCCATGCACCAAAGAATAACTGGTTCCGGAATTGTACTACTAAAGAGGAGCAACTTCGCTGCAATTACCAATGAACTAACTACTGGAGACCCAGTACTTTCCCAAACAATATCGAAACCCTTGGGCCATCTGATATGTCTCCTCATGGAAAACATAAAATACCAGAACTTAAGGAATATATAACAGGAATCATGAAAAAAGGCACCTCAGACACAGAAAGAAAACACGTAGCAGAAAAACACATACACGATACCTACCCACAGGACTCTTGGTCCCACATATATACAGATGGCTCTGCTACAAATGCCACCAGAAATAGAGGGGAAGTGTGTTCTTGACGCCGAATAATCAGGACGAGACAACCAAGTCAATAGCTACTGGGAAATTCTCAAACAACTTTAAAGCAGAAACTGAGGCCCTCAGAGATGCTGCAACACTGGCTACTCAACACAAAAATAACATGCACAATAAATTGGTGATTCTGACTGATGCACTGTCAATACTATCAGCTCTAAAAAGCCCCAAGAACAATGAACTAGATGACTTGAGAACTACCCTGGACCAACTATGCAATAACTTCCAGAGAGTAGTCATTCAGTGGATACCATCACACTGTAATATACACGGGAACGAACGCGCAGACAAATTAGCTAAAGAGGGAGGGAGATTACCACAGGAGAACCATCCGCTCAGTTATGATGAAGCCAAATTCATCTTCCAAGGTCAGTTCCATGAAAAATGGAAACGAGAACACCCAAAGCATAACGAGAGTGACGGATACCACCAACTATCAAGGAAGGATCAAGTCATCATACTTCGCCTACGCACTGGCCACAATAGAATGAGAAATCACATGTTCACCAAATTCAAAATAGATACAACCAGCCTATGCCACTGTACACTGGATAATATGACTGCAAATCATGTTCTACAGGATTGCCCCCAGTACACAGACCTGAGAAGAGCAATGTGTACCACCCCCACCTCCTGGAAGAGAAACTATATGGGGCAATCGATTCGCTTAAACAGACAGTTGACTTCATGAGAGAGTCTGGAATCCTACTCTGATTGAGTCTTGATTGCAGAGAGAGATACGATTAAACTCCACAGTGGATGTCTGCACCTTGGAGTAGATAACTGAACCTGGGTTGATGAAATGAACCCTGGAGTGGATGACTGAACCTGGTTGATGGAATGAATCCTGGAGTGGATGATTGAACCTGGGTTGATGAAATGAACCTTGGGGTGGATGACTGAACCTGGGTTGATGGAATGAATCCTGGAGTGCATGACTGAACCTGGGTTGATGAAATGAACCATGGAGTGGATGACTGAACCTGGGTTGATGGAATGAATCCTGGAGTGGATGACTGAACCTTGGTTGATGAAATGAATCCTGGAGTGGATGACTGAACCTTGGTTGAATGATTGAACTCTGGAGTGGATGACTGAATCTTGGTTGAATGATTGAGTCCTGGAGTGGATGACTGAACCTGGGTTGAATGATTGAACCCTGGAGTGGATGACTGAACCTGGGTTGAATGATTGAACCCTGGAGTGGATGACTGAACTTGGGTTGATGGAATGAATCCTGGAATGGATGACTGAACCTGGGTTCATGGAATGAATCTTGGAGTGGATGACTGAACCTGGGTTGATGGAATGAACCCTGGAGTGGATGACTGAACCTGGGTTGAATGATTGAATCCTGGAATGGGTGACTAAACCTGGGTTGTTGAGTTAACCCTGGAATGGATGACTGAACCTGGGTTGATGGAATGAATCCTGGAGTGGATGACTGAACCTGGGTTGATGGAATGAATCCTGGAGTGGATAACTGAACCTGGGTTGAGTGATTGAACCCTGGAGTGGATGACTGAATCTGGGTTGTTGGAATGAACCCTGCAGTGGATGACTGAATCTGGGTTGCTGGAATGAACCTGGAATGGATAACTGAACCTGGATTGTAGGAATGAACCCTGGAGTGGATGACTGAATCTGGGTTGTTAGAATGAACCCTGGAATGGATGACTGAACCAGGGCTGTAGGAATGAACTCTGGAGTTGATGACTGAATCTGGTTTGTTGGAATGAACCCTGGAGTGGATGACTGAAATGGTTGATGGAATGAATCCTGGAGTGGATGACTGAACCTGGCTTGATGGAATGAACCCTGCAGTGGATGACTGAACCTAGGTTGAATGATTGAACCCTGGAGTGGATTACTGAACCTGGGGTGAAGGATTAAACCATGAAGTGGATGACTGAACCTGGGGTGAAGGATTAAACCCTGAAGTCGGTGACTGAACCTGGGGTGAAGGATTAAACCCTGAAGTGGATGACTGAACCTGGGGTGAAGGATTAAACCCTGAAGTGGATGCCTGAACATGAGGTAAACGATTGTATCCTGGAGTTGATGACTGAAGCTGTGGTGAATGACTGAACCCTGGAATGGATGACTGAACCTGAGGTAAGTGATTGAACCCTGGTGTGGACGACTGAACCTGAGGTTGATAATTGAATCCTGGAGTGGATGACTGAATCTGGGTGAAGGATTAAACACTGGGAGTGCATGACTGAACCCTGGAGTGTATGACTGAATCTTGAAATGGATGAATGAGCACTTAAGTGGATAACTGAATCCTTGAATGGATGGCTGAAGTTGTAGTGTATTATTGAATCCTCTAGCGGATGACTGAACCCTGTAGTCGATGATTGAACCTTGAAGTGGATGATTGAGTCATGAAGTAGATGATTGAAACATGAAGTGGATGATTGAACTTTTTAGTGGATGATTGAACTTAGAGTGTATAATTGAACCTACTAGCGGATGAGTGAACCCTGGAGCTAATTCCTGAACATTGGTGCTGATAATTAAACACCAAATTAAACGATAGAACCCTGGAGTGGATGACTGAACCTTGGAGTGGGTGAATGAACCCTAGAGTTAATTCTTGAACCCTGGTGCGGATAATAGAAACCCAGATTAGATGATTGAACTCTGGAGTGGATGACTGAATCCTAAAGTCGATGATTGAACCCTTTTATAGATGACTGAACCTTGGAGTGGATGAATAATCCTCGAAGTGGAAGTCTGAACCTTGGAGTGGATGAATAATCCCCGGAGTGGAAGTCTGAACCTTGGAGTGGATGAATAATCCCCGGAGTGGAAGTCTGAACCTTGGAGTGGATGAATAATCCTCGGAGTGGATGGCTGAAACTTTGAGTAGATGACTGAACCCTTTAGTAGATGACTGAACCCCGGAGTAGTTGATTGAACCCTTTATAGATGACTGAAACTTGGAGTGGATGAATAATCCCCGAGTGGAAGTCTGAACCTTGGAGTGGATGAATAATCCCCGGAGTGGAAGTCTGAACCTTGGAGTGGATGAATAATTCCCGGAGTGGATGGCTGAAACTTTGGGTAGATGACTGAACCCTTTAGTAGATGACTGAACCTCGGAGTAGTTGATTGAACCCCGGAGTAGTTGATTGAACCCTTTTATAGATGACTGAAACTTGGAGTGGATGAATAATCCCCGAAGTGGAAATCTGAAACTTGGAGTAGATGACTGAACCCCGGAGTAGTTGATTGAACCCCGGAGTAGTTGATTGAACCCCGGAGTGGATGACTCAACCCTTAGTCTAGAGAAACTGCTACTCACTTACAGTAGGAGGTTAGTAACATCAATGTGCAGTCAAGTTGTTGACTAGGAGAGAACAGTGTAAAATGTTTGAATTATTGCAACCCATTTGGTATTGTTTGAATTATTGCACCCATTTGGTATTGTTTGAATTATTGCACCCATTTGGTATTGACATAACGCACCTTAGATGTTCAGTAGGACAGATCGTTTGGACAGGTTCAACAATAAGATGTCTGAGTACGGTGACATGATGATGATGATATATTCTAGAGAGTTTCGCATGACGGATGGTCGTGTTGTGTCTGCTATGGTGTAGGGTCGAATCTCTCCAGACAGAATAGAATGCCGTTCCTCTAATCTAAACTTTATAAACTTGGACAAACAGTAGTGGAGATCCCTTACATTCGTGGACATCAACATCACATGACAACTCCTGGTGATATTTCTAAAGTCTGGCACAACTAGCCAGTACTCAAACAGGTTTTATGGCATTTAACATCGTAGGTCAACAATTACAAAGACCTGCAGTCACAAATTACATCATACTCACGCACTTCGGTGTGAAAATATACAAATATACAACTGCTACTCAGTTACATCTAACTGGCTATCTCTAACAGAACTTTTAAGTCCTTATAACTGTGCAAGATAGACCCAGGTTCCAAATCATTCTGTCTAACTAAACTTCATGCTTCTCGCTTGTTGGCTGATCTTTCTACTTCAATTTTAGCTATCTGGCCTTCACTATACTGGTGTCACCTATTCTCTATAATGTCATCCGCCCCGCCAGCGCATTCCTGATCTAGCCCTATGTCTTGTCTGTCCAAGGTACCATCCCTCTAGTTTGGCTCGTCGACTTTGATCACGTGACTATAGCCAAATTATACAATCTCGAGATGTCGTTCTAACTGACCAGTGCTCAATGTGGCAAAACAATTTAACATCTCCTAGTCATTCCCACGTTAACTCTTCTAACTTAGGTCACTATTTAACTCTCTCAACCCCACGGTCTGGTACAAATAGTCAATATTGTTCAGTTGGGCTGGACTTACTATTTAAGAAAGCTGTGGAAGCTTTAGAGATAATTCAGAAAGACTTTTAAAGAGAATGTTTTTTAACATGAATTAGTTTCAGAACATTTTCAAGTGAGATATTTTGAATTTTTAGAGATGTTAGTGCATACTAGAGAGAAGATGGCTAGGAGTATACATATTTTATTGGAGCAAGAGTTGTTGGTAACAGGTTTTATATATATATATATATATATATATATATATATATATATATATATATATATATATATATATGTTATATTATCATGTATGTGTTTTTGTGTTAGTCCAAGAAGTTGTACTGATTTTCTTACGGAAACTGGAAAGTGTCATACTGCTAACAGTTGCCTCAGACACAAATACAATGTATCACTAACGATACATTGTTTGATAGATTCATCAACAGTGACAACCAGTATTTGTGTGTAAAGAGAGACCTTTATTTGCATAGGAGACCTTTATCCGGATGGGTTTGTGAAGTATAACTAGAGAGTTGTGTAAATAAACTTTTCACCATAATCAAGAATGTGTCTTAGAGACATGAAGTGGTGAGGTTAAGTTTTATCCTGGACATTTGGAGTTGCACTTTCTCTTATTCACGTTCATGATTCACGTTTTGTATATCATTGTCACAGATAAGTACAAATTGGCAAAAATACAACCTGCAGGATTAAGAAAAATGAAACAAAAATCTGCAGGGCTGGGGAGATTTATACTTGATGAAGATACACAAATTGGATCGGATGAGGCGTCAGACGGTGAGAGAACTTGCAGTAAATTGTAAACAATGGAGAGGAGAAATCAAACTGCCACACAGTGGTCATCAGTGTATAGGCATAGAACCTGGTGCAGTTGAAGAGCTGACTGAGTAATGTTACAGGAAGTAAAAAAAAGTAAAGTACCCCCGTCATGCCAAGTGGCCTATAGGTAATATGGTGTTAGTGACCATACATTTTACAGACCTTCGGCACATGATTTTTGGGGTAATTTAGTCGGTATTACGCCCGTGCTACTTTATTTTCCCAGAAAAAATCCGGTACCCATTAAAGGCTGGGTGAACCCGGAACAGGAAATACCTGACAATTCTGCTGGAAATGGAGTTTTAAAGGATGGGTCTCTGGCACCAGGCAATAACGTTGTCTGCCTGATTGTCAGAGGAGGGGTACACTTGTTGCGCTGACACACATGGGGTATCGCTTCAAATATGAATACGGAGACTGAACTGTAGTCATCTCTGAGATGGTTTAAGATACAGCTAGAGATGGAGATTCTTTCAGAGAGGCTGTGATGAGAGCAACGTTCTGTTGGAGATCTGACTAGAGACAGAACATTTTTCAGAGAGGCTGTGATGAGAGCAACGTTCTGTTGGAGATCTGACTAGAGACAGAACATTTTTCAGAGAGGCTGTGATGAGAGCAACGTTCTGTTGGGGATCTGACTAGAGACAGAACATTTTTCAGACAGGCTTTGATGAGAGCAACATTCTGTGGGGGACCTTACTAGAGACAGAAAATCTATAATAAATATAATACTTAAATATATTAACAATACTTCTGTTTTCTTACTATTCAGACTGAGGCCTTTTTGTGGATTTCTTTTACTATTATGTCTATCATTTTTTTTGTAGTTCATTCTCTGTCTCTGCTATTAAGACTGTGTCATCCGCATATCGCAAATTATTTATGTTGTGACCGTTGACTTCAATTCCTTTTTTGTCTACTATTGATCTCATAATATGCTAGCTGTAAATTGAAAACAAATCCAGCGACAGAATACAGCCTTGTCTGACTCCTTGTTTTATATATTGGAATTGTCCTGTTTGGTTGTTAATTCGTATTGCTGCTGTTTGTTGCCAGTACATGTTGTTTTATTATTCGCAGATCTTTGCCATCAATGTTTAATTTCTCCAGCATATTGATTATTTTCGCATGCTTTACTTTGTCAAATGCTTTCGTGTAGTCTATAAAGCACATATATAGATCTTTCTTTACCTCTATAGATCTTTCTATCAATGTTCTTAAGATGTATATTGCATTAGTGGTGCCCTTTCCTTCCACAAATCCACATAGTTCCTCACTTATTTCTGGTTTTATTTTGTTCCTTACCCGTCTTATGATGATTCTTAGTAATATTTCGTCATATGGCTCATAAGACGAATAGTGTGATTATCCACTATCCACTATGATGTGTGAATAGTCCATTATCATCTCCTGTCCCATTATTATATTTCCTTTCTTTGATTTCACACATCCTGAAACGTTGACTTCTATTCTTCCTGTTAATTCATGTAATTGATTCTGCATAAATGTTGAGTCTTTCTTTTGTTGTTTTTTTTCCATTTCTTCACATTTCTGCTTTAACCATCCTTCCTTTGTTTCTCTGCATTTGTTATGGATATCTTTGTGCAATATTTTGTATGTCCGTTTTTTCTCTTATGTTTTCGTCTTTCGTCCATTAGTTATAATATTTCTTCTGTCATCCATTTCTTTTTGTTGATTCTTTTAGTCACTGGTATTACTTATTTTGATGTTTGTTGAATCGATTGTTTGAGCATTTCCCACTGCTCCTGGATGTCCTGTATTTTCTCAATAGCATTATATCTATTTTGTACTATCGCACTGTACTTATCACTGTCTATCTGCTCTAAGCATATCTAGTTCTAATTTTATATTTCTTGGAGATTTCTGTGTCTTCCGCAGTTTTATTCTTATCTTCCAACAACTAGAGACAGAGATTCTTTCAGACGAGCTGTGATGAGAGCAACGCTCTGTGGGAGATCTGACTAGAGACAGAGATTCTTTCAGACGAGCTGTGATGAGAGCAACGCTCTGTGGGAGATCTGACTAGAGACAGAGATTCTTTCAGACGAGCTGTGATGAGAGCAACGCTCTGTGGGAGATCTGACTAGAGACAGAGATTCTTTCAGACGGGCTGTGATGAGAGCAACGCTCTGTGGGAGATCTGACTAGAGACAGAGATTCTTTCAGACGGGCTGTCATGAGAGCAATGCTCTGTGGGAGATCTGACTAGAGACAGAGATTCTTTCAGACGGGCTGTGATGAGAGCAACGCTCTGTGGGAGATCTGACTAGAGACAGAGATTCTTTCAGACGGGCTGTGGTGAATGTAACGTTCTGTAGGAGATCTGGCTAGAGACAGAGATTCTTTCAGACGGGCTGTGGTGAATGTAACGTTCTGTAGGAGATCTGGCTAGAGACAGAGATTCTTTCAGACGGGCTGTGGTGAATGCAACATTCTGTGGGAGATCTGACTAGAGACAGAGATTCTTTCAGACGGGCTGTGGTGAATGTAACGTTCTGTAGGAGATCTGACTAGAGACAGAGATTCTTTCAGACGGGCTGTGGTGAATGTAACGTTCTGTAGGAGATCTGGCTAGAGACAGAGATTCTTTCAGACGGGCTGTGGTGAATGTAACGTTCTGTAGGAGATCTGACTAGAGACAGAGATTCTTTCAGACGGGCTGTGGTGAATGTAACGTTCTGTAGGAGATCTGGCTAGAGACAGAGATTCTTTCAGACGGGCTGTGGTGAATGTAACGTTCTGTAGGAGATCTGACTAGAGACAGAGATTCTTTCAGACGAGCTGTGATGAGAGCAACGCTCTGTGGGAGATCTGACTAGAGACAGAGATTCTTTCAGACGGGCTGTTATGAGAGCAACGCTCTGTGGGAGATCTGACTAGAGACAGAGATTCTTTCAGACGGGCTGTGATGAGAGCAACGCTCTGTGGGAGATCTGACTAGAGACAGAGATTCTTTCAGACGGGCTGTGATGAGAGCAACGCTCTGTGGGAGATCTGACTAGAGACAGAGATTCTTTCAGACGGGCTGTGATGAGAGCAATGCTCTGTGGGAGATCTGACTAGAGACAGAGATTCTTTCAGACGGGCTGTGATGAGAGCAACGTTCTGTAAAAGACATGTGATCTGATGGTGAAACTGTAGGCAGGGTAACAAAGGTCCTGCGGATTAACGGTAGCCAAGACTGTCGCCAGATCAAGTATAGACTCTCTTTAACATTCGACATTGGACAACGGTTAGAGGTTAGGACTATACAAACTATAAGGAAGATGTTATGATAGGAAAATTAAATGCCAGTGAGTTTGATACAGACTGGCCACACCCTAGTTGTGATATTAGAAATGAAACAAGTGCGCGGCTAACATAAGACAGAAATAGTGCAACCGGGTTCAAAGGGCAAGGGTTGTACCCGCCGCTAGAAGCTGTCGGCGGACTAGGCGTGTCCGCTGTACGTGTCAGGTGCCTGGCTCTACCCATCTGTTTACCCAAACACGTCATCTCAGGTCGGACAGGCTTCGCTTGCAACTGAGAATTTCATCATCTAGCAATGGTCGACCTGTGTGTGTGGTTGTGTGGTCGACTTCTGTGTGGCTGTGTGGTCGAATTCTATGTGGTTGTGCGGTCGACTTTTGTGTGGTTGTGTGGTCGACTTCTGTGTGGGTATGTGGTCGACTTCTGTGTGGTTGTGTGGTCGACTTCTTAGTGGTTGTGTGGTCGACTTCTGTGTGGTTGTGTGGTCGACCTCTGTGTGGTTGTGTGGTCGACTTCTGTGTGGTTGTGTGGTCGACTTCTGTGTGGTTGTGTGGTCGACTTCAGTGTGGTTATGTGGTCGACTTTTGTGTGGTTGTGTTGTCGACCTGTGTGTGGTCGACTTCTGTGTGGTTATGTGGTCGACTTCTGTGTGGACGACTTCTGTGTGGTTATGTGGTTGACCTCTGGTTGTGTGGTCGACCTCTGTGTAGTTCTGTGGTCGACCTCTGTGTGGTCGACCTCTGTGTGGTTGTATAGTCGACCTCTGTGTGGTTGTGTGGTCGACTTTTGTTTGGTTGTGTGGTCGACCGCTGGTTGTGTGGTCGACCTCTGTAGTTCTGTGGTCGACCTCTGTGTGGATGTGTGGTCGACTTTTGTTTGGTTGTGTGGTCGACCGCTGGTTGTGTGGTCGACCTCTGTAGTTCTGTGGTCGACCTCTGTGTGGTTGTATAGTCGACTTTTGTGTGGTTGTGTGGTCGACCTCTAGTTGTGTGGTCGACCTCTGTAGTTCTGTGGTCGACCTCTGTGTGGATGTGTGGTCGATATCTGTGCGGTTATGTGATCGACCTCTGTGTGGTTATGTTGTCGACCTCTGTGTCGTTATGTGATCGACCTCTGTGTGGTTATGTTGTCGACCTCTGTGTCGTTATGTGATCGACATCTGTGTCGTTATGTGATCGACCTCTGTGTCGTTATGTGATCGACCTCTGTGCGGTTATGTGATCGACCTCTGTGCGGTTATGTGATCGACCTCTGTGCGGTTATGTGATCGACCTCTGTGTGGTTATGTGATCGACCTCTGTGTCGTTATGTGATCGACCTCTGTGTGGTTATGTGATCGACCTCTGTGTCGTTATGTGATCGACCTCTGTGTGGTTATGTGATCGACCTCTGTGTGGTTATGTGATCGACCTCTGTGCGATTATGTGATCGACCTCTGTGTGGTTATGTGATCGACCTCTGTGCGGTTATGTGATCGACCTCTGTGTGGTTATGTGATCGACCTCTGTGCGGTTATGTGATCGACCTCTGTGTGGTTATGTGATCGACCTCTGTGCGGTTATGTGATCGACCTCTGTGTGGTTATGTGATCGACCTCTGTGCGGTTATGTGATCGACCTCTGTGCGGTTATGTGATCGACCTCTGTGTGGTTATGTGATCGACCTCTGTGCGGTTATGTGATAGACCTCTGTGCGGTTATGTGATCGACCTCTGTGCGGTTATGTGATCGACCTCTGTGCGATTATGTTGTCGACCTCTGTGCTGTAACGTTTATCTCTGCGCAAGTGTTTGTCTGGAAATAAGGTTTATGTGTGTGTGTGTGACAATAACGTTGATCTCTGTGTGGGTTTATGTTTGTTAATTAAAACGCTTATCTCTGTGTGGAGTGTATGTGTGGTACTAACATTTATTTCTATGTAGGTGTATGGAAATATTGTTTATGTGTGTGTGGGTATGTATAGGAGCAAAGTTTGTTTCTGTATGTGTGTAGCAAAAAAAGTCTATCTATGTGTGTAACACTTAAGTTTATCTATGTGGGGGTGTGTGCGGCACTTATGTTTATCTACGTGTGGGTCTGTGTGGCATTTATGTTTATGTACGTATGGGTCTGTGTGTGGCTGATGTTTATCTATGTGTGGGTATGCGCGTCACTGATGTTTATTTCTGTGTGGGTGCTTGTGTGTCAGTGATGTTTATCTATGTGTGGGTGTTAGTGTGGCATAAGTCAACCATAATGATGTCCTATTACTTTGTGTGGTTACGTGTGGCACTGACTTTGTCTCTGTGGCACTGATGTTTTAGGAAGAAATGTGTGGGAGTTAGGGAGTGTGTGGTAGCTAGGGAGTGTGTGGGAGTTAGGGAGTGTGTGGGAGTTAGGGAGTGTGTGGGAGTTGGAGAGTGTGTGGGAGTTAGGGGAGTGTGTGGGATTTGAGTGTGTGGGAGTTGGTGAGCGTGTTATAGTTGGGGGAGTGTGGGAGTTCTATAGTGTGTTATAGTTGGGGGAGTTGAGGAGTATGTGGGAATTGAGGAGTGTGTGATATTTGGGCGAGTGTGTGGGAGTAGGGGAGTGTGTGATAGTTGGGGGAGTGTCTGGGAGTCTGAGAGTATGTGGGAGTTGGGAAGTGTGTGGGAGTTAGAGAGTGTGTGGGAGTTTAAGAGCGTGTGGGAGTTGTAGAATGACTTGGATTTTTAGAGTGTGTGGGACTTGGGGAGTGTGTGGGAGTTGGGGAATGCGTGGGAATTGGGAAGTGTGTGATAGTTAGGGGAGTGTGTGGGAGCTGGGGAGTATGTGAGAGTTGGGGAGTATGTAGGAAGTTGGGAGTGTGTGATAGTTTAGGGAGTGTGTGGGAGTTGGGGAGTATGTGGGAATTTCCGGAGTGTTTGATAGTTTGGGGAGTGTGTGGGAGTTGGGGGAGTGTCTGGGAGTCTGAGAGTGTGTGGAAGTTGTAGAGTGGGTGGGATTTTGAGAGTATGTGATAGTGTGTTGTAGTGTGTGGGAGATGGAAGAATGTGAGGTAGTTAGGGGAGTGTGTTGGAGCTTGGAGGAGTGTGTGGGACAATAGAATATTATGTTGGGGTTGGCGAAGTGTCGGGGGCGAAGTGTCGGGGCTGGCGAAGTGTCGGGGTTGGCGAAGTGTCGGGGTTGGCGAAGTGTCGGGGTTGGCGAAGTGTCGGGGTTGGCGAAGTGTCGGGGTTGGCGAAGTGTCGGGGTTGGCGAAGTGTCGGGGCTGGCGAAGTGTCGGGGCTGGCGAAGTGTCGGGGCTGGCGAAGTGTCGGGGCTGGCGAAGTGTCGGGGTTGGCGAAGTGTCGGGGTTGGCGAAGTGTCGGGGTTGGCGAAGTGTCGGGGTTGGCGAAGTGTCGGGGTTGGCGAAGTGTCGGGGGCGAAGTGTCGGGGTTGACGAAGTGTCGGGGGCGAAGTGTCGGGGTTGGCGAAGTGTCGGGGTTGGCGAAGTGTCGGGGGCGAAGTGTCGGGGTTGGCGAAGTGTCGGGGTTGGCGAAGTGTCGGGGGCGAAGTGTCGGGGTTGGCGAAGTGTCGGGGTTGGCGAAGTGTTGGGGTTGGCGAAGTGTCGGGGTTGGCGAAGTGTCGGGGTTGGCGAAGTGTCGGGGTTGGCGAAGTGTCGGGGGCGAAGTGTCGGGGTTGGCGAAGTGTCGGGGTTGGCGAAGTGTCGGGGTTGGCGAAGTGTCGGGGTTGGCGAAGTGTCGGGGTTGGCGAAGTGTCGGGGTTGGCGAAGTGTCGGGGTTGGCGAAGTGTCGGGGTTGGCGAAGTGTCGGGGGCGAAGTGTCGGGGTTGGCGAAGTGTCGGGGTTGGCGAAGTGTCGGGGGCGAAGTGTCGGGGTTGGCGAAGTGTCGGGGTTGGCGAAGTGTCGGGGTTGGCGAAGTGTCGGGGTTGGCGAAGTGTCGGGGTTGGCGAAGTGTCGGGGTTGGCGAAGTGTCGGGGTTGGCGAAGTGTCGGGGTTGGCGAAGTGTCGGGGTTGGCGAAGTGTCGGGGTTGGCGAAGTGTCGGGGGCGAAGTGTCGGGGTTGGCGAAGTGTCGGGGTTGGCGAAGTGTCGGGGTTGGCGAAGTGTCGGGGTTGGCGAAGTGTCGGGGTTGGCGAAGTGTCGGGGTTGGCGAAGTGTCGGGGTTGGCGAAGTGTCGGGGGCGAAGTGTCGGGGTTGGCGAAGTGTCGGGGGCGAAGAGTCGGGGTTGGCGAAGTGTCGGGGTTGGCGAAGTGTCGGGGTTGGCGAAGTGTCGGGGTTGGCGAAGTGTCGGGGTTGGCGAAGTGTCGGGGTTGGCGAAGTGTCGGGGTTGGCGAAGTGTCGGGGGCGAAGTGTCGGGGTTGGCGAAGAGTCGGGGTTGGCGAAGTGTCGGGGTTGGCGAAGTGTCGGGGTTGGCGAAGTGTCGGGGCGAAGTGTCGGGGGCGAAGAGTCGGGGTTGGCGAAGTGTCGGGGTTGGCGAAGTGTCGGGGTTGGCGAAGTGTCGGGGTTGGCGAAGTGTCGGGGTTGGCGAAGTGTCGGGGTTGGCGAAGTGTCGGGGTTGGCGAAGTGTCGGGGGCGAAGAGTCGGGGTTGGCGAAGTGTCGGGGTTGGCGAAGTGTCGGGGCTGGCGAAGTGTCGGGGTTGGCGAAGTGTCGGGGCTGGCGAAGTGTCGGGGTTGGCGAAGTGTCGGGGCTGGCGAAGTGTCGGGGCTGGCGAAGTGTGGCAAGGGCATTGTGTCTTTGTGTTGACCAGGGGTCAGTGACGTTTTTAGGTATTTCACATCTAGTTGTAGCCCTACTATAATATAGGTAAATCTATAGTTGACTTTATCTGTGTGTATCTATGGATGACTTTATCTGTGTGTATCTATGGATGACTTTATCTGTGTGTATCTATGGATGACTTTATCTGTGTGTATCTATGGATGACTTTATCTGTGTGTATCTATGGATGACTTTATCTGTGTGTATATATAGTTGACTTTATCTGTATCATGTCTTTCCCATCATCTTCATCTCAATACTCTCAGTTGGCGTCCGTAGTGTGTGTCCTATCCAGCGCTATCGTCTTCGCTGTATCTCTTTATCCACAGGTATTTGACTGGTACATTTCTATAATTCTATGTTAGTGATTTTGTCCTGCCATTTCCCTCCTTTTATTCTGCAGAAGCATCCATTAATGAAAGTCTGTATCTTCATGATTGTCAATTTTGTTGTTCTCCATGTTTCACAGCCATATAATAAGACTGACTTAACATTTGAGTTGAAAATTTTTATTTTAGTATTTAACCTAATTTCTTTGGATTTCCATATGTTTCCCAGTGCAACGAAAGCTCCTCTTGCTTTTGATACCTTTATTTTCGTATCATTTTCTGTTCCTCCCTCTTTGTCTATATTACTGCCCAGATATATGTAAGATTGTACGTCTAGTAGAGGTATTTCTCCTATTTTTATTTGGTTATTGCCAACTGTCTTAATTCTCATAATTTTGGTCTTATCTCTATTAATCTTCAGTCCTAGCTGTTGTGATCTCTCATCAAGTATGCTCATTTTATCCTGCATCTGTTGATGGCTGTGTGATAGGAGAGCTATGTCATCAGCAAAGTCTAAATCATCAAGTTGCATCCCTGCCTTACACCTATTCTTATTTCAAATTCTTCTGTAAGCCGCCCTTCATGCACCACACTACATTTCATTCTTTCATACATCGTTCTTATCAGTTTAATAAACTTTATGGGGATTCCGTAATGATTCAGCAACTTCCAAAGCATTCTTCTGTCTAAACTATCAAATTCCTTTTCGTAATCTATGAATCCAATATAAAGTGGGGACTGTAGTTCTAAACTTTGTCAACTATTATAGAGTAGTTATTTGATCAGCACATGATCTATTCTTCCTAAAAACCTGCTTGCTTATCTCTCAAATGTTTCTCTATGTCCTCTCCGGAATGATTATATTTAATATTTTTCCTGGCACTGAAAGCAGCATAATTCCCCTATAATTTGTGCACTCCTGTAAACTTCCATTCTTTGGTAGTTTGAACATATATCCTGCTTTCCAGTCTTTTGGTATTTCTTCCCTCTCCCAAATTTAATCTGTGTATCTTTAGTTGTCCCAAATTTAATCTGTGGATCTTTAGTTGACTTTATTTGTGTGTATCTTTAGTTGCCTTTATTATTTGTGTGTATCTTTAGTTGATGTAGTGTGGTGCATGAAGGGCAGCATACAGCAGCATTTGAAATAAGCACAGGAGTAAGGTAGGGATGCCTTCTGTCTCCATTTCTCTTTCTACTGCCCATAGATTATATTATGAAAATAACTCAAAACAACAGAAATGGAATCCAGTGGTTACTGACCAAGCAACTTGATGATTTAGACTTTACTGATGACATAGCTCTCCTATCACACACCCATCAACAGATGCAAGATAAAATGAGCATACTTGATGAGAGATCACAACAGATGGGACTGAAAATAAATACAGATAAGACCAAAATTATGAGAATTAATGCAGTTGGCACTAAACAAATAAAAATAGGAGAAATACCTCTACTAGGTCGTACAATCTTACATATATCTGGGCAGTAATATAGACAAAGAGGGAGGAACAGAAAATGATACCAAAATAAGGATATCAAAAGCAAGAGAAGCATTCGTTGCACTGGGAAACATGTGGAAGTCAAAAGAAATTAGGTTAAATACAAAAATAAAAATTTTCAACTCCAATGTTAAATCAATCTTATTGTATGGCTGTTAAACATGGAGAATAACAAAAAGAACAACCATGAAGATACAGACTTTGATTAATGGATGCTTACGCAGAATAAAAGGATGGAAATGGCAGGACAAAATCACTAACTTAGAATTATGGAAATGTACCAGTCAAATACCAGTGGATAAAGAAATAGAGCAAAGACGATGGCGCTGGATTGGACACACACTGCAGAAGCCATCTGAGAGAATTACACAACAGGGCCTTTATGGAATCCCCAGAGGAAAAGACAAAGAGGAAGACCAAGGAAATCTTGGAGAAGACAGATAGAAGCAGAGATAACAATGATGGGAAAGACAAGGAATGATCTTAAAAGAATGGCAAGAAGCAAAATGGCTTGGAAAGTGTTTGTTGAAGACCTATGCTCCACAGGGAGCTGAAATGTAGAAGAAGAAGAGATAATTGACTTAATTTGTGTGTATCTATAGATGTCTTAATTTGTGTGTATCTATCATCATCATCATATGCCATGCCGGTTGGCGTAGGTGATCATGGCCCTCCACAATCTTCTATCTACAGTGCATTTTATCAGTTCTGTTGTTGACAGTTTTCCATGCCATGACACCAAGCTATCCAGTATTTTCTCTCTTTGTCGTCCGCGATCTCTCTTTCCTTTTATTTTGCCAGTTGTAACCAAGTGTTCCAACTTTCCTCTTCTCATGATGTACCTGAAAAATGTTGATTGCTTCTTTCTGATGTTTTTTAAGAGCTCCCTTTTTATGTTGGCCTCTTTGAGAACTTCCTCATTGGTCTTTTTAGCTGTCCAGGGAACTTTCAACATTCTTCTGAGAAATCCCAGCTCTGTGGTCTCTAATCGTCTTTTCATTTGTTTGTCTACTATCCATGATTCGTTTCCATAGGTCAGAATTGGTTCTATATAGCACCGATGAACTCTCCCCCTCATTTCCATTGACACAGATTTGTTGCATAAGATATTTTTCATTTTCTGAAATGCTATTTTGGCCTGAGCTATTCAGCTTTTTATTTCTGTGGTGCATCTTCCATCTGATGTTATTATTGTGCCCAAGTATTTGACGAGTTGCACTTGTTTCAGATTTGTCTTGTTTATTTTTATGCTGCATGATGGTGATGATTGTTTCTTTGATATAACCATTACTTCTGTTTTCTTACTATTCAGACTGAGACCTTTCTTGTTGCTTTCTTTTACTATTATGTCTATCATTTCTTGTAGTTCGTTCTCTGTCTCTGCTATTAAGACTGTGTCATCCGCATATCGCAAATTATTTATGTTGTGACCGTTGACTTCAATTCCTTTTTTGTCTACTATTGATCTCATAATATGTTCGCTGTAAAGTGAAAACAAATCCGGTGACAGAACACAGCCTTGTCTGACTCCTTGCTTTATATATTGGAATTGTCCTGTTTGGTTGTTAATTCGTATAGCTGCTGTTTGTTGCCAGTACATGTTTTTTATGATTCGCAGATCCTTGCCATCAATGTTTAATTTCTCCAGCATATTGATTATTTCCACATGCTTTACTTTGTTAAATGTTTTCGTGTAGTCTATAATGCGCATATATAGATCTTTCTTTACCTCTATAGATCTTTCTATCAATGTATCTATAGTTGACTTTATTTGTGTGTATCTAGAAACTAAACTTTCTTTACTTGGTAGATCAGGAAACTAAACTTTCTTTACATGGTCAAGAAACTAAACTTTCTTTACTTGGTCAAGAAACTAAACTTTCTTGGTAGATCAGGAAACTAAACGTTCTTTACTTCGTTAAGAAACTAAACTTTCTTTACTTGGTTAAGAAACTAAACTTTCTTTACTTGGTCAAGAAACTAAACTTTCTTTACTTGGTCAAGAAACTAAACTTTCTTGGTAGATCAAGAAACTAAACGCTCTTTACTTGGTCAAGAAACTAAACGTTCTTTACTTGGTTAAGAAACTAAACTTTCTTTACTTGGTCAAGAAACTAAACTTTCTTTACTTGGTCAAGAAACTAAAAGTTCTTTACTTGGTTAAGAAACTAAACTTTCTTTACTTGGTCAAGAAACTAAACTTTCTTTACTTGGTCAAGAAACTAAACTTTCTTGGTAGATCAAGAAACTAAACTTTCTTTACTTGGTCAAGAAACTAAACTTTCTTTACTTGGTCAAGAAACTAAAAGTTCTTTACTTGGTTAAGAAACTAAACTTTCTTTACTTGGTCAAAAAAATAAACTTTCTTTACTTCGTCAAGATATTAAACTTTATTTATTTGGTAGATCAGGAGACTAAACTTTTTACTTGGTCAAGAAACTAAACTTTCTTTTCTTGTTCAAGAAACTAAACTTTCTTTCCCTGGTCATAAAATGTTTACTGCGAGGGGACTAACTTCTACTGTTTGCGGCTGAACTGCTTCTGGCATGTCACTCTGACTCTCTGGAGGTACAATTTGAAGTCAAGAAATGCTGGCTTGTGATTGATGACGTTAGCAGATAGAAGTAAACAAAACGTTGATGGTTCCATAGATTGTAACAGTGGCGAATCGTTATCGTACACCACAGGCTATGTCAACTCGACGCACCTTCATTCTCTGACTGACGTAGCCAGTTCATATTAAATACTTGCACTTTCTACAAGTAGCCAGTTCATATTAAATACTTGCACTTTCTACAAGTAGCCAGTTCATATTAAATACTTGTACTTTTTACAAGTAGCCAGTTCATATTAAATACTTGCACTTTCTACAAGTAGCCAGTTCATATTAAATACTTGTACTTTTTACAAGTAGCCAGTTCATATTAAATACTTGCACTTTCTACAAGTAGCCAGTTCATATTAAATACTTGCACTTTCTACAAGTAGCCAGTTCATATTAAATACTTGTACTTTCTACAAGTAGCCAGTTCATATTAAATACTTGCACTTTCTACTAGTAGCCAGTTCATATTAAATACTTGCACTTTCTACTAGTAGCCAGTTCATATTAAATACGTGCACTTTCTACTCGTCGTTAATAACTCTAGAAGTTTTGTGATCTTTTATAAAGAAAGGGACATATCGTTCGCTTCGGTGACTCTCCGTCTAGTGCCTGATAAATATAATCTTCTATGAGTCACCGTTTAGTGCCTGATGAATATCATCATCTGTGACTCTCTGTCTAGTGCCTGATGAACATCATCATATGTGACTCTATGTATAGTGCCTGATGAACATCATTATCTGTGACTCTCTGTCTAGTGCCTGATGAACATCATTATCTGTGACTCTCTGTCTAGTGTCTGATGAACATCATTATCCCTGACTCTATGTCTAGTGCCTGATGAACATCATCATCTGTGACTCTCTGTCTAGTGCTTGATGAACATCACTATCTGTGACTCTCTGTCTAGTGCCTGATGAACATCACTATCTGTGACTCTCTGTCTAGTGCCTGATGAACATCATCTTATGTGACTCTATGTCTAGTGCCTGATGAACATCATTATCTGTAACTCTATGTCTAGTGCCTGATGAACATCATCATATGTGACTCTCTGTCTAGTGTCTGATGAACATCATTATCCGTGACTCTATGTCTAGTGCCTGATGAACATCATCATCTGTGACTCTCTGTCTAGTGCTTGATGAACATCACTATCTGTGACTCTCTGTCTAGTGCCTGATGAACATCACTATCTGTGACTCTCTGTCTAGTGCCTGATGAACATCATCTTATGTGACTCTATGTCTAGTGCCTGATGAACATCATTATCTGTAACTCTATGTCTAGTGCCTGATGAACATCATCATCTGTGACTCTATTCTAGGGCCTGATGAACATCGTTATCTGTGACTATGTCTAGTGCCTGATGAACATCATCATCTGTGACTCTCTGTCTAGTGCCTGATGAACATCATTAACTGTGACTCTCTGTCTAGTGCCTGATGAACATCATTAACTCTGACTCTCTGTCTAGTGCCTGATGAACATCATTAACTGTGACTCTATGTCTAGTGCCTGATGAACATCATCATCTGTGACTCTATGTCTAGTGCCTGATGAACATCATCATATGTGACTCTATGTCAAGTGCCTGATGAACATCATTATCTGTGACTCTATGTCTAGTGCCTGATGAACATCATCATCTGTGACTCTCTGTCTAGTGCTTGATGAACATCACTAACTGTGACTCTCTGTCTAGTGCCTGATGAACATCATTAACTGTGACTCTATGTCTAATGCCTGATGAACATCATTAACTGTGACTCTATGTCTAGTGCCTGATGAACATCGTTATCTGTGACTCTATGTCTAGTGCCTTATGAACATCATCATCTGTGACTCTCTGTCTAGTGCCTGGTGATCATCATTATCTGTGACTCTCTGTCTAATGCCTGATGAACATCATTAACTCTGACTCTATGTCTAGTGCCTGATGAACATCATCATCTGTGACTCTATGTCTAGTGCCTGATGATCATCATTATCTGTGACTCTCTGTCTAGTGCCTGATGAACATCATCATATGTGACTCTCTGTCTAGTGTCTGATGAACATCATTATCCGTGACTCTATGTCTAGTGCCTGATGAACATCATCATCTGTGACTCTCTGTCTAGTGCTTGATGAACATCACTATCTGTGACTCTCTGTCTAGTGCCTGATGAACATCACTATCTGTGACTCTCTGTCTAGTGCCTGATGAACATCATCTTATGTGACTCTATGTCTAGTGCCTGATGAACATCATTATCTGTAACTCTATGTCTAGTGCCTGATGAACATCATCATCTGTGACTCTATTCTAGGGCCTGATGAACATCGTTATCTGTGACTATGTCTATTGCCTGATGAACATCATCATCTGTGACTCTCTGTCTAGTGCCTGATGAACATCATTAACTGTGACTCTCTGTCTAGTGCCTGATGAACATCATTAACTCTGACTCTCTGTCTAGTGCCTGATGAACATCATTAACTGTGACTCTATGTCTAGTGCCTGATGAACATCATCATCTGTGACTCTATGTCTAGTGCCTGATGAACATCATCATATGTGACTCTATGTCAAGTGCCTGATGAACATCATTATCTGTGACTCTATGTCTAGTGCCTGATGAACATCATCATCTGTGACTCTCTGTCTAGTGCTTGATGAACATCACTAACTGTGACTCTCTGTCTAGTGCCTGATGAACATCATTAACTGTGACTCTATGTCTAATGCCTGATGAACATCATTAACTGTGACTCTATGTCTAGTGCCTGATGAACATCGTTATCTGTGACTCTATGTCTAGTGCCTTATGAACATCATCATCTGTGACTCTCTGTCTAGTGCCTGGTGATCATCATTATCTGTGACTCTCTGTCTAATGCCTGATGAACATCATTAACTCTGACTCTATGTCTAGTGCCTGATGAACATCATCATCTGTGACTCTCAGTCTAGTGCCTGATGATCATCATTATCTGTGACTCTCTGTCTAGTGCCTGATGAACATCATCATATGTGACTCTCTGTCTAGTGTCTGATGAACATCATTATCCGTGACTCTATGTCTAGTGCCTGATGAACATCATCATCTGTGACTCTCTGTCTAGTGCTTGATGAACATCACTATCTGTGACTCTCTGTCTAGTGCCTGATGAACATCACTATCTGTGACTCTCTGTCTAGTGCCTGATGAACATCATCTTATGTGACTCTATGTCTAGTGCCTGATGAACATCATTAACTCTGACTCTATGTCTAGTGCCTGATGAACATCATCATCTGTGACTCTCAGTCTAGTGCCTGATGATCATCATTATCTGTGACTCTCTGTCTAGTGCCTGATGAACATCATCATATGTGACTCTCTGTCTAGTGTCTGATGAACATCATTATCCGTGACTCTATGTCTAGTGCCTGATGAACATCATCATCTGTGACTCTCTGTCTAGTGCTTGATGAATATCACTATCTGTGACTCTCTGTCTAGTGCCTGATGAACATCATCATATGTGACTCTCTGTCTAGTGCCTGATGAACATCATCTTATGTGACTCTATGTCTAGTGCCTGATGAACATCATTAACTCTGACTCTATGTCTAGTGCCTGATGAACATCATCATCTGTGACTCTCAGTCTAGTGCCTGATGATCATCGTTATCTGTGACTCTATGTCTAGTGCCTGATGAACATCATCATATGTGACTCTCTGTCTAGTGTCTGATGAACATCATTATCCGTGACTCTATGTCTAGTGCCTGATGAACATCATCATCTGTGACTCTCTGTCTAGCGCTTGATGAACATCACTATCTGTGACTCTCTGTCTAGTGCCTGATGAACATCACTATCTGTGACTCTCTGTCTAGTGCCTGATGAACATCATTAACTCTGACTCTATGTCTAGTGCCTGGTGAACATCATCATCTGTGACTCTGTCTAGTGCCTGATGAACATCATTATCTGTGACTCTCTGTCTAGTGCCTGATGAACATCATTAACTGTGACTATGTCTAGTGCCTGATGAACATCATTATCTGTGACTCTCTGTCTAGTGCCTGATGAACATCATTATCTGTGACTCTATGACTAGTGCCTGATGAACATCATCATCTGTGACTCTCTGTCTAGTGCTTAGATGAACATCATCATCTGTGACTCTCTGTCTAGTGCCTGATGAACATCATCATATGTGACTCTCTGTCTATTGCCTGATGAACATCATCATATGTGACTCTCTGTCTATTGCCTGATGAACATCATCATATGTGACTCTCTGTCTAGTGCCTGATTTGCACAAATACTTTATTCATCAATTTGTAAACTTTTAAATCACACAAGATCGCCTCCTTCAGACTGACGCCTCTCACTGACTGAGTCACAGACCCTCTTCCAGAGGCGTGAGCGTTGCCGATGTAAGGCCATCCATTCATGGCTCTCTGTTCCGCTATGTCTGTGTCCACAAATATGTTTTTATTGGCGGTGCGCAGAAACAACTAACTCTAAGTTATGACGCAACATTACGCCTTACCGGAACGACGCAATACCATACGCTTAGCTACCTTAACCGGTATGAAGCAATACCACCATGCTTGATTACCCTAACCGGTATGACGCTATACCACATTGCTTGATAACCCCAACCGGTATGAAACTAACTCACAATGGTAGGTAAATGCATCAGTGACAACCGATCACAGACACTTGGAGTTTGTCGAAGGTGCAATACACTCTGAGAGAGAGAGAGAGAGAGAGAGAGAGAGAGAGAGAGAGAGAGAGAAAATAGCCTTACCTGGGTCATGTCATAACAAGGGATTGAGCATGATAGATAGAAATAAACACATGATCAGAAATGCGGAAAAAGCACATTTGACAAATCTAAAGTATTTACATCAGAGCAGAAATAACATCAGGACTAAAAATGAGTACCCAACAGCCACGCATGGTTATGAAACATGGGCAGCAAATAGGAAAACAGAAACCTGAAAGTGTGGATTTATACAAAAATTGATATAGAAGACAACTAACAATGACGCTTGGAAACAGTCGACAGTGACATTTGGGAATAGCTGATAATGAGACATTTGAGAAAACGTTGATAATAACATTTGGAAACAACCGACAATGACATTTGGAAATAGATGGACTTCATGCTTGAGAAACAGATGAAATGGCATTTGGAAAACGCCTGACAATGGAATTTGGGAAGACGGCTGACAATTGCATTTTGGAAACAGTTGACATTGTGAAACAGTTGAAATGGCATTTGGGAAATGGCTGACAATGGCATTTGGGAAACTTATCATGGTTAAGACACTGCTACAACATGACACAGAGCTGTCTCAGCATGAAACTGACTCAACATGAAAATGACTCAACATAACACAAGACACTGCCTCAACAGTGGAAGAGAAGGAAAAGTGAGTACACAAAAAGAAAAAGCAATTAATCGATAGAATAGGAGAGACGTCAACGGAGAACCGGTAGAATAGGAGAGACGTCAACGGAGAACCGGTAGAATAGGAGAGACGTCTACGGAGAACCAGTAGAACAGGAGAGACGTCTACGGAGAACCGGTAGAACAGGATTTCATATTTTTTTCAGGTTTCCGTCTTTGACGTTCATAATTGTACTTCCGGTCAATATTGCGGATAGGCGGCAGTAACCGTTGAGGCTCTGTCTGAAAAGTGTTCCTTGTTTCAGTTTTCTCATATTCTAAGTCCGGTTTGCTGCTCCCGAGCTACTGAGTTTGGTGTTCTGTCACCGTGAGCTGTGTTTTTCATCCGGATCGTGTTTCGATATTCCGATTATTTACGATGAATGATGATATCGTTTGACGAAGGACAGTTCAGCTGCGTTCACTTTCCGTGCGGTTACGCCTTATGTCTTTTGGTGTGCTGTGGCTGCTATGATGGGAACTGTAGCTGCGTTTCTTCGTTTGAATCCTTCAATGAGATGAGATGTTAATTCGGGTCATTCTACTAACACGGGCGGTTGAGCAATTATTGATTTTAATTTGTTTGTTAAAACGCCAGATTAAGAGGAAGACCGAGAAAGAGATGGATAAAGGGAATACTAGAGTCACTAGGAGGAATAACACCAGAAGAGGTCAACAGAAGAGCAAAGAATCGCAGATTGTATCTCCCCTCGACGCCAACGGCAATAGAGGAAGGATAGAAGAAGATGAATTCGTTTGCAGTGACACCGGGGCCTTGGACTAACTACAACTACTACAGTTGTGGAAATGAATGGAGAAATGAATAGAGGTACAGAGCCAATCACTAGGCTATCAAGTGTTAAAGATAATGTCGGTGAAAGGTGAGAGAGCTCAGGATATTGATACTGTTATTATGATCGTATATGTTGTGTTTTCTTGCAATAAAAATTTGAAAAAGTAAAGTACCCCCGTCACGCCAAGTGGCGTATAGGGAATATGGTGTTGGTGACCATAAATTTTACAGACCTTCAGCACATGATTTTTGGGGTAATGTGGTCAGTATTACGCCCGTGCCGCTTTACTTTCCCAGAAAAAAATCCGATACCCATTAAAGGCTGGGTGAACCGTAGCCGTCGGGTGGGATCGAACCCTAACCTGTTTTCTTCCAATGAAAGACTTAAATAGCTGTGGTTGGGGACAATGAAACTGTTTGAGAAGAGGACTCAGAAAATGTAGCCTCTAAGTGGCTAGGTCAGGAACTGACTACATCAGATTGATTGTACTCGCTGCTATGCTTCAGGATGGAAACCATGAGAAAGAAGATAAGGGTGAGGGTGATGGGACACAGAAACATGTAGAGACTTTTGTATAGAAAGGTATTGGTGTTTGTAGGGAATCACATTGTCAAGTTATTGAGTTATGTGCGGGTCATCACCACTGCACTCCGAACATGTCCATAGGTGCTCAAATCCCCTCCTCTGCAAGTCCCGCAGTGTCCAGCGACTGATGACTCCAGTTCTGCGTTGGTTGATAAGTCTTCTTACACGGCCACTAAGTTTCTCATTTCTGGCTGTGCCCATCTTAACTCTCATCTCTTTCATCCCAAGGAGTGACGTGGATTCGTGGTCGTCGAAGTCCTGTGCTCTTCCCACATCTCGGAGGCATGGATGATGTCCGCTCGATCCGCTCTTTCATTTGTAGTGAATAAGATTTCAAGTGATTCCTCTCAGTCCTGAATGGTAAGTAAACGGAGAAGGCAGTGTTGAGAGAACTGACCAGATCGATGCCTGCTGGATGCAACGTACCAGGGATAGGCACAGACTTAAGGCTAATGTCCATGCATGGATGCGCTTGTCGTAGAGGCTATAATAGTATATGGGTGTCTTACATGGGTGGTCACATGGCACACATCCTTATATGGGTGGTCATATGGCACACATCCTTATATGGGTGGTCACATGGCACACATTCTTATATGGGTGGTCACATGGCACACATCCTTACATGGGTGGTCATATGGCACACATCCTTATATGGGTGGTCACATGGCACACATTCTTATATGGGTGGTCACATGGCACACATTCTTATATGGGTGGTCCCATGGCACACATACTTATATGAGTGGTCACACAGCACATATCAACAACCTCTACAACACTCATTCTGACCAAGACTATCACGTGTCAACACACATTGAGCAGTGAAGGAAGTCACCTTATTAAAGTCACCTTATTAAAGTCACCTTATTAAAGTCACCTTATTAAAGTCGACCTTCTTAAGGCAGTTACAGATGTGTCCTTGAAACTGCTGCACGTTCATGTTTTAGGCGAGCTTTACAACATCGGCAAAAAAGAGAAATGATGCCTGCTGCTGCTGCTTCTCGCCTCAGTTTTCATCTGTGTGTTTCTCTATTAGGTCACTTTTCTCTTGCCTTCCATTGAGGGCTTGCTTCCTATCGTCAATATAAACTTGTCCCCAAATTCCTATTTTAGAAGCTTTTTTAGTCAGCCTCCTATATTAAGCCTACATATTATTAACCAGCGACCACATTTTATAGAACAAATATTAGCCACACCCCCCCCCCCCCCCCCCCCCCCCTTTCCCACCTCTCCCTTTTCGATGCTGAAAGGAAAATGAGGAAAGAAAGAGGAAGATCATTAACCAGCTGCTAATATTAGACATAAACTAAGAACTTAAAAATAACAAAATTCTAGATTAGACTTTAAAAAGAGAAAAAACTTTCTATATTAGCTTTCTATATTAGACTTTAACTAGAAAACAAACTTTCTATATTAGACTTTAACTAGAGAACAAACTTTCTATATTAGACTTTAACTAGAGAACAAACTTTCTATATTAGACTTTAACTAGAGAACAAACTTTCTATATTAGACTTTAACTAGAAAACAAACTTTCTATATTAGACTTTAACTAGAAAACAAACTTTTTATATTAGACTTTAACTAGAGAACAAACATTCTATATTAGACTTTAACTAGAGAACAAACTTTCTATATTAGACTTTAATTAGAGAACACACATTCTATATTAGACTTTAACTAGAGAACAAACTTTATATTATTAGACTTTAACTAGAGAACAAACATTCTATATTAGACTTTAACTAGAGAACAAACTTTCTATATTAGACTTTAATTAGAGAACACACATTCTATATTAGACTTTAACTAGAGAACAAACTTTCTATATTAGACTTTAACTAGAGAACAAACTTTCTATATTAGACTTTAACTAGAGAACAAACATTCTATATTAGACTTTAACTAGAGAACAAACTTTCTATATTAGACTTTAACTAGAGAACAAACATTCTATATTAGACTTTAAGTAGATAACAAACTTTCTATATTAGACTTTAACTAGAGAACAAACTTTCTATATTAGACTTTAACTAGAAAACAAACATTCTATATTAGACTTTAACTAGAAAACAAACTTTCTATATTAGACTTTAACAAGAGAACAAACTTTCTATATTAGACTTTAACTAGAAAACAAACTTTCTATATTAGAATGTAACTAGAAAACAAACTTTCTATATTAGACTTTAACTAGAAAACAAACTTTCTATATTAGACTTTAACTAGAAAACAAACTTTCTATATTAGAATGTAACTAGAGAACAAACTTTCTATATTAGACTTTAACTAGAGAACAAACTTTCTATAATAGACTTTAACTGGAGAACAAACTTTCTATATTAGATTTTAACTAGAAAACAAACTTTCTATATTAGACTTTAACTAGAGAACAAACTTTCTATATTAGACTTTAACTAGAGAACAAACTTTCTATATTAGACTTAAACTAGAAAACAAACATTCTATATTAGACTTTAAATAGAAAACAAACTTTCTATATTAGAATGTAACTAGAAAACAAACTTTCTATATTAGACTTTAACTAGAAAACAAACTTTCTATATTAGACTTTAACTAGAGAACAAACTTTCTATATTAGACTTTAACTAGAGAACAAACTTTCTTTATTAGACTTTAACTAGAGAACAAACTTTCTATATTAGACTTTAACTAGAAAACAAACATTCTATATTAGACTTTAACTAGAGAACAAACATTCTATATTAGACTTTAATTAGAGAACAAACTTTCTATATTAGACTTTAACTAGAGAACAAACTTTCTATATTAGACTTTAACTAGAAAATAACTAAGAATGGCTAAATGTTGGGCTGTGACTGCGTAAGCTGATTTAATATTAAAGCTCTATCTAGGACTGTTCTATCAGTGTCAATCTTAGCCCCGGCTCGGACAAAAGCGGAAGTGAGCAAAAATAACTAATCTGGACCCAACATCCGGTTTGTGGCTCACATTACACCTAGAAACAGTAACGATTAAGTACAACCAAAGTAGAGGACCACTTCAACTGAACCACCGGAAGTCTCTTTCATTCATGAATGCCAGATTTGGCACGCCGCCTCCACCAGTCGAACGGCATCACTAGATATCTTTAGACATGTTACATTGTCTGAGTTAGTCACTAGATATCTTTAGACATGTTACATTGTCTAAGTTAGTCACTAGATATCTTTAGACATGTTACATTGTCTGAGTTAGTCACTAGATATCTTTAGACATGTTACATTGTCTAAGTTAGTCATTTGATATCTTTAGACATGTTACATTGTCTGAGTTAGTCACTAGATATCTTTAGACATGTTACATTGTCTAAGTTAGTCATTTGATATCTTTAGACATGTTACATTGTCTGAGTTAGTCACTAGATATCTTTAGACATGTTACATTGTCTAAGTTAGTCATTTGATATCTTTAGACATGTTACATTGTCTAAGTTAGTCACTAGATATCTTTAGTGTGTGTATCTTTAGTTGATGTAGTGTGGTGCATGAAGGGCAGCATACAGCAGCATTTGAAATAAGCACAGGAGTAAGGTAGGGATGCCTTCTGTCTCCATTTCTCTTTCTACTGCCCATAGATTATATTATGAAAATAACTCAAAACAACAGAAATGGAATCCAGTGGTTACTGACCAAGCAACTTGATGATTTAGACTTTACTGATGACATAGCTCTCCTATCACACACCCATCAACAGATGCAAGATAAAATGAGCATACTTGATGAGAGATCACAACAGATGGGACTGAAAATAAATACAGATAAGACCAAAATTATGAGAATTAATGCAGTTGGCACTAAACAAATAAAAATAGGAGAAATACCTCTACTAGGTCGTACAATCTTACATATATCTGGGCAGTAATATAGACAAAGAGGGAGGAACAGAAAATGATACCAAAATAAGGATATCAAAAGCAAGAGAAGCATTCGTTGCACTGGGAAACATGTGGAAGTCAAAAGAAATTAGGTTAAATACAAAAATAAAAATTTTCAACTCCAATGTTAAATCAATCTTATTGTATGGCTGTTAAACATGGAGAATAACAAAAAGAACAACCATG
This sequence comes from Megaustenia siamemsis, assembly GCA_032433765.1. Taxonomy (NCBI): domain Eukaryota; kingdom Metazoa; phylum Mollusca; class Gastropoda; order Stylommatophora; family Ariophantidae; genus Megaustenia; species Megaustenia siamemsis. The sequence goes on along the minus strand of JAVIAB010000117.1, from coordinate 7,571,541 downwards.
AAGATACAGACTTTGATTAATGGATGCTTACGCAGAATAAAAGGATGGAAATGGCAGGACAAAATCACTAACTTAGAATTATGGAAATGTACCAGTCAAATACCAGTGGATAAAGAAATAGAGCAAAGACGATGGCGCTGGATTGGACACACACTGCAGAAGCCATCTGAGAGAATTACACAACAGGGCCTTTATGGAATCCCCAGAGGAAAAGACAAAGAGGAAGACCAAGGAAATCTTGGAGAAGACAGATAGAAGCAGAGATAACAATGATGGGAAAGACAAGGAATGATCTTAAAAGAATGGCAAGAAGCAAAATGGCTTGGAAAGTGTTTGTTGAAGACCTATGCTCCACAGGGAGCTGAAATGTAGAAGAAGAAGAGATAATTGACTTAATTTGTGTGTATCTATAGATGTCTTAATTTGTGTGTATCTATCATCATCATCATATGCCATGCCGGTTGGCGTAGGTGATCATGGCCCTCCACAATCTTCTATCTACAGTGCATTTTATCAGTTCTGTTGTTGACAGTTTTCCATGCCATGACACCAAGCTATCCAGTATTTTCTCTCTTTGTCGTCCGCGATCTCTCTTTCCTTTTATTTTGCCAGTTGTAACCAAGTGTTCCAACTTTCCTCTTCTCATGATGTACCTGAAAAATGTTGATTGCTTCTTTCTGATGTTTTTTAAGAGCTCCCTTTTTATGTTGGCCTCTTTGAGAACTTCCTCATTGGTCTTTTTAGCTGTCCAGGGAACTTTCAACATTCTTCTGAGAAATCCCATCTCTGTGGTCTCTAATCGTCTTTTCATTTGTTTGTCTACTATCCATGATTCGCTTCCATAGGTCAGAATTGGTTCTATATAGCACCGATGAACTCTCCCCCTCATTTCCATTGACACAGATTAGTTGCATAAGATATTTTTCATTTTCTGAAATGCTATTTTGGCCTGAGCTATTCAGCTTTTTATTTCTGTGGTGCATCTTCCATCTGATGTTATTATTGTGCCCAAGTATTTGACGAGTTGCACTTGTTTCATATTTGTCTTGTTTATTTTTATGCTGCATGATGGTGATGATTGTTTCTTTGATATAACCATTACTTCTGTTTTCTTACTATTCAGACTGAGACCTTTCTTGTTGCTTTCTTTTACTATTATGTCTATCATTTCTTGTAGTTCGTTCTCTGTCTCTGCTATTAAGACTGTGTCATCCGCATATCGCAAATTATTTATGTTGTGACCGTTGACTTCAATTCCTTTTTTGTCTACTATTGATCTCATAATATGTTCGCTGTAAAGTGAAAACAAATCCGGTGACAGAACACAGCCTTGTCTGACTCCTTGCTTTATATATTGGAATTGTCCTGTTTGGTTGTTAATTCGTATAGCTGCTGTTTGTTGCCAGTACATGTTTTTTTATGATTCGCAGATCCTTGCCATCAATGTTTAATTTCTCCAGCATATTGATTATTTCCACATGCTTTACTTTGTTAAATGTTTTCGTGTAGTCTATAATGCGCATATATAGATCTTTCTTTACCTCTATAGATCTTTCTATCAATGTATCTATAGTTGACTTTATTTGTGTGTATCTAGAAACTAAACTTTCTTTACTTGGTAGATCAGGAAACTAAACTTTCTTTACATGGTCAAGAAACTAAACTTTCTTTACTTGGTCAAGAAACTAAACTTTCTTGGTAGATCAGGAAACTAAACGTTCTTTACTTCGTTAAGAAACTAAACTTTCTTTACTTGGTTAAGAAACTAAACTTTCTTTACTTGGTCAAGAAACTAAACTTTCTTTACTTGGTCAAGAAACTAAACTTTCTTGGTAGATCAAGAAACTAAACGCTCTTTACTTGGTCAAGAAACTAAACGTTCTTTACTTGGTTAAGAAACTAAACTTTCTTTACTTGGTCAAGAAACTAAACTTTCTTTACTTGGTCAAGAAACTAAACTTTCTTGGTAGATCAAGAAACTAAACGCTCTTTACTTGGTCAAGAAACTAAACGTTCTTTACTTGGTTAAGAAACTAAACTTTCTTTACTTGGTCAAGAAACTAAACTTTCTTTACTTGGTCAAGAAACTAAAAGTTCTTTACTTGGTTAAGAAACTAAACTTTCTTTACTTGGTCAAGAAACTAAACTTTCTTTACTTGGTCAAGAAACTAAACTTTCTTGGTAGATCAAGAAACTAAACGCTCTTTACTTGGTCAAGAAACTAAACTTTCTTTACTTGGTCAAGAAACTAAAAGTTCTTTACTTGGTTAAGAAACTAAACTTTCTTTACTTGGTCAAGAAACTAAACTTTCTTTACTTGGTCAAAAAAATAAACTTTCTTTACTTCGTCAAGATATTAAACTTTATTTATTTGGTAGATCAGGAGACTAAACTTTTTACTTGGTCAAGAAACTAAACTTTCTTTTCTTGTTCAAGAAACTAAACTTTCTTTCCCTGGTCATAAAATGTTTACTGCGAGGGGACTAACTTCTACTGTTTGCGGCTGAACTGCTTCTGGCATGTCACTCTGACTCTCTGGAGGTACAATTTGAAGTCAAGAAATGCTGGCTTGTGATTGATGACGTTAGCAGATAGAAGTAAACAAAACGTTGATGGTTCCATAGATTGTAAAAGTGGCGAATCGTTATCGTACACCACAGGCTATGTCAACTCGACGCACCTTCATTCTCTGACTGACGTAGCCAGTTCATATTAAATACTTGCACTTTCTACAAGTAGCCAGTTCATATTAAATACTTGCACTTTCTACAAGTAGCCAGTTCATATTAAATAATTGTACTTTTTACAAGTAGCCAGTTCATATTAAATACTTGCACTTTCTACAAGTAGCCAGTTCATATTAAATACTTGTACTTTTTACAAGTAGCCAGTTCATATTAAATACTTGCACTTTCTACAAGTAGCCAGTTCATATTAAATACTTGCACTTTCTACAAGTAGCCAGTTCATATTAAATACTTGTACTTTCTACAAGTAGCCAGTTCATATTAAATACTTGCACTTTCTACTAGTAGCCAGTTCATATTAAATACTTGCACTTTCTACTAGTAGCCAGTTCATATTAAATACGTGCACTTTCTACTCGTCATTAATAACTCTAGAAGTTTTGAAGAACATTGTCTAAGTTAGTCACTAGATATCTTTAGACATGTTACATTGTCTGAGTTAGTCACTAGATATCTTTAGACATGTTACATTGTCTAAGTTAGTCATTTGATATCTTTAGACATGTTACATTGTCTGAGTTAGTCACTAGATATCTTTAGACATGTTACATTGTCTAAGTTAGTCATTTGATATCTTTAGACATGTTACATTGTCTAAGTTAGTCACTAGATATCTTTAGACATGTTACATTGTCTAAGTTAGTCATTTGATATCTTTAGACATGTTACATTGTCTATAGATATCTTTAGACATGTTACATTGTCTAAGTTAGTCACTAGATATTTTTAGACATGTGAAATTGTCTAAGTTAGTCACTAGATATTTTTAGACATGTTACATTGTCTAAGTTAGTCACTAGATATTTTTAGACATGTTACAATGTCTAAGTTAGTCACTAGATATTTTTAGACATGTTACATTGTCTAAGTTAGTCACTAGATATTTTTAGACATGTTACATTGTCTAAGTTAGTCACTAAATATTTTTAGACATGTTACAATGTCTGTCCATCACTAGATATTTTTAGACATGTTACAATGTCTGTCCATCACAAGATATTTTTAGACATGTTACAATGTCTGTCCTTCACTAGATATTTTTAGACATGTTACATTGTCTGTCAATCACTATATATCTTTAAATAACCAATAGAAGTATAGAACTATTGAGATTAACATTGATTCGACAATCAATAGAAATATTATTGAGTTGAACATTGATTCAACTACCAATAGAAAAATAGAAATATTGAGGTAGACATTGATTAAACTACCAACAGAAGTAAAGAAATATTAAGGTGAACACTGATTCAACTACCAATAGAAGTATAGAAATATTGAGGTGAACACTGATTCAACTACCAATAGAAGTATAGAACCATTGAGGTTAACACTGATTCAGCTACCAACAGAAGTATAGAAATATTGAGGTGAACATTGTTTCAACTACCAATAGAAGTATAGAAATATTGAGGTTAACACTGATTCAACTACCAATAGAAGTATAGAACTATTGAGTTGAACATTGTTTCAACTACCAATAGAAGTATAGAAATATTGAGGTGAACACTGATTCAACTACCAACAGAAGTATAGAAATATTGAGGTGAACATTGTTTCAACTACCAATAGAAGTATAGAACTATTGAGGTTAACACTGATTCAACTACCAACAGAAGTATAGAAATATTGAGGTGAACACTGATTCAACAGTCAACAGAATGTCCTACATTAAGCAACCATGTTTGTACCAATCGGCGGGTCCACAAGGGAGCAAAGATAAAACATCGTGAGCTGTGGAAATGTTTTGGTGACCTCCCCTTGGTTAACTCCTTAATTCTATCACTTTTTAATTTCATCGTTACCTCCCCTTAAACTCCAGCATAGAAGGAAAGTTCTTGATTTTAATCTATCTTCACCTCTCTCTCTCTCTCTCTCTCTCTCTCTCTCTCTCTCTCTCTCTCTATCTCTCTCTCCTTCTCTCCCTCCATCACCCTCTATCCATCCCTTCCTTCCTTTTCTCTCACTCACTCTTCCTTTCTCTTTTGTTCAGTTTTTCTCTATTTTATTTCTTTTTTTCTTGTTACTTTCTCTGGAATTTTTGTTCCCACTTATTCTCTCTCTACCAAAGTCTTTCTCTTTCACCATTTGCTCTCTCTAACTCTCCCTCTCCATCTTTTTCTCTCCAACTGTATGCTCTCTCTCTCTCTCTCCATCTTTTTCTATCTCACTGTATGCACTCTATCCATCTTTTTCTCTCTCACTTGTATGCACTCTCTCCATCACTTTCTCTCTAAATGTAGGGTCTCTCTCCATCTCTCTCTCTCTCTCACTGTATACACACTCACGATATCTTTCTCTCTGACTGTAAGCACTCTCTCCAACACTTTCTATTCTTCTCCTTTTTTCCCCTTCCTTCATTCATTTTTTACTGTTCTACCATCAATCCTTTTTTCGTTGGCAACCAGATATAAGCCTGACCAACCAGCTACCAGCCTGACCAACCAGCTACAAACCTGACTAACCATCAACAAGCCTGACCAAACATCTACAAGCCTGACCAACCAGCTACAAGCCTGACCAACCAGCTATAGGTCTGATCTACCATATACAAGCCTGACCAACCATCTACAAGCCTTACAACCTACCCAGACAGTGGCGTCTATATAACCTACCTGACAGTGGCGTCTATATAACCTTTCAGACAGTGGCGTTTATATAACCTACCTGACAGTGGCGTCTATATAATCTACCTGACAGTGGCGTCTATATAACCTTTCCAGACAGTGGCGTCTATATAACCTACCAGACAGTTGTGTCTATATAACCAAGCAGACAGTGGCGTCTATATAACCTACCTGACAGTGGCGTCTATATAACATACCTGACAGTTGTGTCTATATAACCTAAAAGACAGTGGCGTCTATATAACCTACCAGACAGTGGCGTCTATATAACCTACCAGACAGTGGCGTCTATATAATCTACCTGACAGTTGTGTCTATATAACCAAGCAGACAGTGGCGTCTATATAACCTACCTGACAGTGGCGTCTATATAACATACCTGACAGTTGTGTATATATAACCTAAAAGACAGTGGCGTCTATATAACCTACCAGACAGTGGCGTCTATATAACCTACCTGACAGTGGCGTCTATATAACCTACCTGACAGTGACGTCTGTATAACATACATGACAGTGGCGTCTATATAACCTACCTGACAGTGGAGTATATATAACCTACCTGACAGTGGCGTCTATATAACCTACCTGACAGTGGAGTATATATAACCTACCAAACAGTGGCGTCTATATAACCTACCTGACAGTGGAGTATATATAACATACCTGACAGTGACGTCTATATAACCTACCTGACAGTGGAGTATATATAACCTACCTGACAGTGGAGTATATATAACATACCTGACAGTGACGTCTATATAACCTACCTGACAGTGGAGTATATATAACCTACCTGACAGTGGAGTATATACAACTTACCTGACAGTGGCGTCTATATAACCTACCAGAGAGTGACATCTATATAACCTACCAGACAGTGACGTCTATATAACCTACCCAGACAGTGACATCTGTATAATCTACCAGACAGTGGCATCTATATAACCTACCCAGACAGTGACATCTGTATAACTACCCAGACAGTGACATCTATATAACCTACCCAGACAGTGACAACTATATAACCTACCTGACAGTTGTATCTATATAACCTACCCAGACAGTGACATCTATATAACCTACCAGACAGTGACATCTATATAACCTACCCAGACAGTGACATCTATATAACCTAATCAGACAGTGACATCTATATAACCTACCCAGACAGTGACATCTATATAACCTAATCAGACAGTGACATCTATATAACCTAATCAGACAGTGACATCTATATAACCTAATCAGACAGTGACATCTGTATAACCTACCCAGACAGTGACATCTATATAACCTAATCAGACAGTGACATCTATATAACCTACCCAGACAGTGACATCTATATAACCTACCCAGACAGTGACATCTATATAACCTACCCAGACAGTGACATCCATATAACCTAATCAGACAGTGACATCTTTATAACCTAATCAGACAGTGACATCTATATAACCTACCCAGACAGTGACATCTATATAACCTACCCAGACAGTGACATCTATATAACCTAATCAGACAGTGGCATCTATATAACCTAATCAGACAGTGACATCTATATAACCTAATCAGACAGTGACATCAATATAACCTAATCAGACAGTGACATCTATATAACCTACCCAGACAGTGACATCTATATAACCTAATCAGACAGTGACATCTATATAACCTACCCAGACAGTGACATCTATATAACCTAATCAGACAGTGACATCTATATAACCTAATCAGGCAGTGACATCTATATAACCTAATCAGACAGTGACATCTGTATAACCTACCCAGACAGTGACATCTATATAACCTAATCAGACAGTGACATCTATATAACCTACCCAGACAGTGACATCTATATAACCTAATCAGACAGTGGCATCTATATAACCTAATCAGACAGTGACATCTATATAACCTAATCAGACAGTGACATCTATATAACCTAATCAGACAGTGACATCTATATAACCTAATCAGACAGTGACATCTATATAACCTAATCAGACAGTGACATCTATATAACCTAATCAGACAGTGACATCTATATAACCTAATCAGACAGTGACATCTATATAACCTAATCAGACAGTGACATCTATATAACCAAATCAGACAGTGACATCTATATAACCTACCCAGACAGTGACATCTATATAACCTAATCAGACAGTGACATCTATATAACCTAATCAGGCAGTGACATCTATATAACCTAATCAGACAGTGACATCTGTATAACCTACCCAGACAGTGACATCTATATAACCTAATCAGACAGTGACATCTATATAACCTACCCAGACAGTGACATCTATATAACCTACCCAGACAGTGACATCTATATAACCTACCCAGACAGTGACATCTATATAACCTAATCAGACAGTGGCATCTATATAACCTAATCAGACAGTGACATCTATATAACCTAATCAGACAGTGACATCTATATAACCTAATCAGACAGTGACATCTATATAACCTACCCAGACAGTGACATCTATATAACCTACCCAGACAGTGACATCTATATAACCTAATCAGACAGTGACATCTATATAACCTACCCAGACAGTGACATCTATATAACCTAATCAGACAGTGACATCTATATAACCTAATCAGACAGTGACATCTTTATAACCTAATCAGACAGTGACATCTATATAACCTAATCAGACAGTGACATCTATATAACCTAATCAGACAGTGACATCTATATAACCTACCAAAATGGAAAGACAGAAACATAGTCTCTTCCAGCCGGAGAAAGGTGCTAATATTTTAGAGCAGAGGCAATGACACTCCACACAGCCACACAAACTCTCAATACACAAAAGGTCCCAAGTCGACACAGCCACACAAACTCTCAATACACAAAAGGTCCCAAGTCGACACAGCCACACAAACTCTCAACACACAAGAGATCCCAAGATCACATAGCCATACAAACTCTCAACACACAAGAGGTCCCAAGTCCACACAGCCATGCAAACTCTCAATACACAAGAGATCCCAAGACCACACAGCCATACAATCTCTCAACACACAAGAGGTCCCAAGAACACACAGCCATACAATCTCTCACCACACAAGAGATCCCAAGAACACACAGTCTTACAATCTCTCAACACACAAGAGGTCACAAGAAAACACAGTCATACAATCTCTCAGCACACAAGAGATCCCAAGACCCCACAGCCATACAAACTCTCAACACACAAGAGATCCCAAGTCCACAGAGCCACGCAAACTCTCAACACACAAGAGATCCCAAGACCCCACAGCCACACAATCTCTATTCTGCAGTGGATACCAGCACATTGTAGCATCCCTGGAAATGAGAAAGCAGATGAATTCACAAAAACCAGGGTGAAGTCTTCAACAGTCCAACCAACCCCTGGGCCTCAACGAAATAAAAACAATCCTGAAGCAAGCTAGGAAAAAAGAATGGAGGGAGTTCCATGGAAAATATGGGCCAGAACATTATGGCCTGAACAAGCTTAGCAGACATGAGCAGACCAAGATATTGAGACTCAGAACATGTCATTGTGGTCTCAGAGCACATCTACACATGAATGAGCTCAGTGACGTTGTAACATGGGGCTGTGGAGCATTCAGACAATCTCCAAAGCATATGCTACAGGACTGTAGCACTCTCAAAACATGAGCATCCAGACAAACTCCAGAACATATCCTACATGACTGTAGCACTCTCAAAACATGAGCATCCAGACAAACTCCAGAACATATCCTACATGACTGTAGCACTCTCAAAACATGAGCATCCAGACAAACTCCAGAACATATCCTACATGACTGCAGCACTCTCAAAACATGAGCATCCAGACAAACTCCAGAACATATCCTACATGACTGTAGCACTCTCAAAACATGAGCATCCAGACAAACTCCAGAACATATCCTACATGACTGTAGCACTCTCAAAACATGAGCATCCAGACAAACTCCAGAACATATCCTACATGACTGCAGCACTCTCAAAACATGAGCATCCAGACAAACTCCAGAACATATCCTACATGACTGTAGCACTCTCAAAACATGAGCATCCAGACAAACTCCAGAACATATCCTACATGACTGCAGAACTCCAGCCGCGATAGCTCAGTGGTTAGTGAACTGGACTACAAAGGACAAGAGGTAGGGTTCAATCCCAACCGACGGCTTCCGGGTTCACCCAGCCTTTAATGGGTACCGGATTTTTTTCTGGGTAAGTAAAGCGGCACGGGCGTAATACTGACGTCATTACCCAAAAATCATGTGCCGAAGGTCTGTAAAATTTATGGTCGCTAACACCAAATTACCTATACGCTACTTGGCGTGACGGGGGTACTTTACTTTTTTTTTTACTTTTACTGCAGTACTCTCAACACAGGAGCATCCAAACAAACTTCAGAACATATCCAACAGAACTGCAGTACTCTCAACACAGGAGCATCCAAACAAACTTCAGAACATATCCAACAGGACTGCAGCACTCTCAACACAGGAGAATCCAGACAAACTCCAGAACATACCCTACAGGACCGCAGCACTCTCAACACAGGAGCATCCAAACAAACTCCAGAACATATCCTACAGGACTGCAGCACTCTCAACACAGGAGCATCCAAACAAACTCCAGAACATATCCTACAGGACCGCAGCACTCTCAACACAGGAGCATCCAAACAAACTCCAGAACATATCCTACAGGACTGCAGCACTCTCAACACCACAAGAACACAAATATAGCCCACAGAAACAACCCTACATGACAAGCTATGGGGAACCGGTGATGACCTCAAATGCACCGTCTTGTTCGTGACCCAAGCTGGTCTAAATGCATAGGAATAGATGAAGAATAAGACGATCTACGCGTCTGACCAAGGTGACGACCGTATACTTGTCACGCTGCCAGGCGAGGCTACCCCGCCCCCACCTCCCTCTCCTAACAACAAAAACTAAAACCCTGTAGTTACCGAGGCCGGCCGACACAAATAGCCTGTAATCAGATTAGCGCAAACGGGTGGACACAATTTCCGATAATCCCAGAACGTGCCGCTGTAATTTCCGGCCTCGCTAACAAGCTCAGAGTGAGCTGAAAAAAAAAAAAAACCATTTGTTTCGTCAAATAATTGAGGCCAAGCAATGACGGGTCTCAGGGTATGCTGGGCATAACAATTAAAATGTTGGGTCAGTAATGGAGGGGACGGATGTTGCATATAACAACAAAAATGTTGGATATAACACAAAAATGTTGGATATAACGACAAAAATGTTGGATATATCGACAAAAATGTTGGATATATCGACAAAAATGTTGGATATATCGACAAAAAGGTTGGATATAACAACAAAAATGTTGGATATAACAAAAAAATGTTGCATATAACGATAAAAATTTTGAAAATAACTACAAAAATGTTGCATATAACAACAAAAATGTTGGATATAACAACAAAAATGTTGGATATAACGACAAAAATGTTGGATATATCGACAAAAAGGTTGGATATGACAACAAGAATGTTGGATATAACAAAAAAATATTGCATATAACGATAAAAATGTTGAAAATAACTACAAAAATGTTGCATATAACAACAAAAATGTTGGATATAACAACAAAAATGTTGGATATAACGACAAAAATGTTGGACATATTGACAAAAAGGTTGGATATAACAACAAAAATGTTGGATATAACAAAAAAATGTTGCATATAACGGTAAAAATGTTGAAAATAACTACAAAAATGTTGCATATAACAACAAAAATGTTGGATATAACAACAAAAATGTTGGATATAACGACATAAATGTTGGATATATCGACAAAAAGGTTGTATATAACAACAAAAATGTTGGATATAACAAAAAAAATGTTGCATATAACGATAAAAATGTTGAAAAGAACTACAAAAATGTTGCATATAACAACAAAAATGTTGGATATAACAACAAAAATGTTGGATATAACGACAAAAATGTTGAATATATCGACAAAAAGGTTGGATATAACAACAAAAATGTTGGATATAACAAAAAAAATGTTGCATATAACGATAAAAATGTTGGATACAGCAACAAAACTGTTGGACCGGAAATAGAGGAGACGGATGTTGGATACAACAACAAAATTGTTGGATATAACAGTACAAATGTTGGATCGGAAGGGGAGGGGGGAAAGGTAGCCGATGTTGGACATCATCACAAAAGTTTTGGATCGGAAATGGAGTGTGGAGAAGGCGTATGTTTTGAAGGTAGAAATAAAATGTTTGATCAATGGGCGCCCTGGGCGTTGAAATAAAAGCGACCTCTACCAGCGCACAGAACTCCGATACTGAAGACACCAGCATGCTGTGTCAGCAACAACATACCTTCTGTACTTTTTATTATGACCTTTCTTTATACTGCCAAATAAACGTCAAACAATACGATGTGATCGCTGACAAGACTAAACGTCAAACAGTAAGATGTGATCGTTGACAACTATAAACGTCAAACAATAAGATGTGATCGCTGACAACTATAAACGTCAAACAAAAAGATGTGATCGCTGACAACTATAAACGTCAAACAATAAGATGTGATCGCTGACAACTATAAACGTCAAACAATAAGATGTGATCGCTGACAACTATAAACGTCAAACAATAAGATGTGATCGCTGACAACTATAAACGTCAAACAATAAGATGTGATCGCTGACAACTATAAACGTCAAACAATACGATGTGATCGCTGACAACTATAAACGTCAAACAATAAGATGTGATCGCTGACAACTATAAACGTCAAACAATAAGATGTGATCGCTGACAACTATAAACGTCAAACAGTAAGATGTGATCACTGACAAGACTAAACGTCAAACAGTAAGATGTGATCACTGACAAGACTAAACGTCAAACAGTAAGATGTGATCACTGACAAGACTAAACGTCAAACAGTAAGATGTGATCACTGACAAGACTAAACGTCAAACAGTAAGATGTGATCACTGACAAGACTAAACGTCAAACAATAAGATGTGATCACTGACAAGACTAAACGTCAAACAATAAGATGTGATCACTGACAACAATAAACATCAAACAATAAGATGTGATCGGTGACAACAATAAACGTCAAACAATAAGATGTGATCGCTGACAACTATAAACGTCAAACAGTAAGATGTGATCACTGACAAGACTAAACGTCAAACAATAAGATGTGATCACTGACAACAATAAACATCAAACAATAAGATGTGATCGGTGACAACAATAAACGTCAAACAATAAGATGTGATCGCTGACAACTATCAACGTCAAACAATAAGATGTGATCGCTGACAACTATAAACGTCAAACAGTAAGATGTGATCACTGACAAGACTAAACGTCAAACAGTAAGATGTGATCACTGACAAGACTAAACGTCAAACAGTAAGATGTGATCACTGACAAGACTAAACGTCAAACAGTAAGATGTGATCACTGACAAGACTAAACGTCAAACAGTAAGATGTGATCACTGACAAGACTAAACGTCAAACAGTAAGATGTGATCACTGACAAGACTAAACGTCAAACAGTAAGATGTGATCACTGACAAGACTAAACGTCAAACAGTAAGATGTGATCACTGACAAGACTAAACGTCAAACAATAAGATGTGATCACTGACAAGACTAAACGTCAAACAATAAGATGTGATCACTGACAACAATAAACGTCAAACAATAAGATGTGATCGCTGACAACTATAAACGTCAAACAATAAGATGTGATCACTGACATCAATAAACGTTAAACCATAAGATGTGATCGGTGACAACAATAAACGTCAAACAATAAGATGTGATCACTGACATCAATAAACGTCAAACAATAAGATGTGATCACTGACATCAATAAACGTTAAACCATAAGATGTGATCGGTGACAACAATAAACGTCAAACAATAAGATGTGATCACTGACATCAATAAACGTCAAACAATAAGATGTGATCATTGACATCAATAAACGTTAAACCATAAGATGTGATCGGTGACAACAATAAACGTCAAACCATAAGATGTGATCACTGACATCAATAAACGTCAAACAATAAGATGTGATCATTGACATCAATAAACGTTAAACCATAAGATGTGATCGGTGACAACAATAAACGTCAAACCATAAGATGTGATCACTGACAACAATAAACGTCAAACCATAAGATGTGATCACTGACATCAATAAACGTTAAACCATAAGATGTGATCGGTGACAACAATAAACGTCAACTGAAGACCTGATTACCTACATATCACAGGAAATTGAACATTTTCTACCAGAAAAAAAAACACATTGACAGTGTGGATCGACATGGAGAAAGCTTTAGGTGGGGTATGGAGAGAAGGATGAAAGAACAAGCTTCTCAGACTTGGCATCCAAGGCCGTTTACAAAACTGGATATCTCAATAAAGACAGGACGGCCAGAGTACAAGTACATGGACAACTAAGTAAGAAAGACAGGACGGCCAGAGTACAAGTACATGGACAACTAAGTAAGAAAGTCAGAGTACAAGTACATGGACAACTAAGTAAGAAAGACAGAACGGCCAGAGTACAAGTACATGGACAACTAAGTAAGAAAGTCAGAGTACAAGTACATGGACAACTAAGTAAGAAAGTCAGAGTACAAGTACATGGACAACTAAGTAAGAAAGTCAGAGTACAAGTACATGGACAACTAAGTAAGAAAGTCAGAGTACAAGTACATGGACAACTAAGTAAGAAAGTCAGAGTACAAGTACATGGACAACTAAGTAAGAAAGTCAGAGTACAAGTACATGGACAACTAAGTAAGAAAGTCAGAGTACAAGTACATGGACAACTAAGTAAGAAAGTCAGAGTACAAGTACATGGACAACTAAGTAAGAAAGTCAGAGTACAAGTACATGGACAACTAAGTAAGAAAGTCAGAGTACAAGTACATGGACAACTAAGTAAGAAAGTCAGAGTACAAGTACATGGACAACTAAGTAAGAAGACAGAACGGCCAGAGTACAAGTACATGGACAACTAAGTAAGAAAGACAGAACGGCCAGAGTACAAGTACATGGACAACTAAGTAAGAAAGACAGAACGGCCAGAGTACAAGTACATGGACAACTAAGTAAGAAAGACAGGACGGCCAGAGTACAAGTACATGGACAACTAAGTAAGAAAGACAGAACGGCCAGAGTACAAGTACATGGACAACTAAGTAAGAAAGACAGGACGGCCAGAGTACAAGTACATGGACAACTAAGTAAGAAAGACAGGACGGCCAGAGTACAAGTACATGGACAACTAAGTAAGAAAGACAGGACGGCCAGAGTACAAGTACATGGACAACTAAATAAGAAAGACAGAACGGCCAGAGTACAAGTACATGGACAACTAAATAAGAAAGACAGGACGGCCAGAGTACAAGTACATGGACAACTAAATAATAAAGACAGAACGGCCAGAGTACAAGTACATGGACAACTAAGTAAGAAAGACAGAACGGCCAGAGTACAAGTACATGGACAACTAAATAAGAAAGACAGGACGGCCAGAGTACAAGTACATGGACAACTAAATAAGAAAGACAGAACGGCCAGAGTACAAGTACATGGACAACTAAATAAGAAAGACAGGACGGCCAGAGTACAAGTACATGGACAACTAAATAATAAAGACAGAACGGCCAGAGTACAAGTACATGGACAACTAAGTAAGAAAGACAGAACGGCCAGAGTACAAGTACATGGACAACTAAATAAGAAAGACAGGACGGCCAGAGTACAAGTACATGGACAACTAAATAAGAAAGACAGGACTGCCAGAGTACAAGTACATGGACAACTAAATAAGAAAGACAGGACGGCCAGAGTACAAGTACATGGACAACTAAGTAAGAAAGACAGGACGGCCAGAGTACAAGTACATGGACAACTAAATAAGAAGACAGAATCGAATAAGGGGTCCCACAAGGCGGAGTCCTATCCCCAACGTTCTTTTTAATTTTCATAAATGACATCGTAGAGGACATTTCACTAAGTATACACTCAGCAATGTACGCAGGCGACCTGGCGATATGGGTACGAGAAGAACAATGTCTGTGGCTAGCTCAAGAATGCAAGATGCCCTTGGAAAACTTGCAAGATGCACGAACATCTGACTGCTACACATTAATGAAAAAAAAAAACTACATTCACAAATGTCAGCCTATCTAGAAACACACTCTCTGTAAAACTGAAGATGAAATACCACACACTTCCTATTGACCAAAACCCAACATATCTAGGAGTCACCATGGATCGCAGAATCACATGGATAAATCAGATAGACAAAGTAAATAAAAGAGCCAGAAAACAGATATTATGAAGAAATTAGCAGGAACGGACTGGGGAGCAAACAGCAATATCTTGAAACGACCAAACACAGGAAGAGTAAGACCAGTCCTGGAGTATGGAGTCACAGCCTGGGCTACAGCTTCCAAATCACATCATCATGTGCTATACAAGTTGGTGTAACCGATCATGTCCTTCCACAAACTTATATCTAGCGTGTATCGTATCAGTTCTGTTGTTGACTGTTTTCCATGCCATGGCACCAAGCTATCCAATATTTTCTCTCTTTGTCGTCCGCGATCTCTCTTTCCTTTTATTTTGCCAGTTGTGACCAAGTACTCCAACTTTCCTCTTCTCATGATGTGCATGAAAAACGTTGATTGTTCCTTTCTGATTTTTTTTAGGAGCTTCCTTTTTGTGTTGGCCTCTTTGAGAATTTCCTCGTTGGTCTTTTTAGCTGTCCAGGGAACTTTCAACGTTCTTCTGAGAATTCCCATCTCTGTGGCCTCTAATCGTCTTTTCATTTGTTTTGACCTTACACCTAGTCACTGAGATTACCTTAGCAATATTTCCACCTTACACCTAGTCGGGGAGATTACCTTAGCAATATTTCCACCTTATATCGGCCATATTTTTATGCACTTTAACATACATTTATTCTACCAGACCTAGGAGAGATGCTGTTTGTGGCACATTCTCAGTTACCGCCATTCTCTACCAAACTGGTACAGTCGTGCTACTTTTCCGTTCCAAACAAACGACTGGATGGCATCTCCTTGTGTGATCGTTTCTTATGTCTGGATCACTGCAACTCGTTTTGATGGCTTCCCTAACTTCTTGCTCTAAAACTGATGGCTCAGTGCCAGCTTCCAATAAATGTAGGCCTCCTTTCATGTTCCTGGGTTGAGCAGCTCTTTCATGTTCCCACTTATCTTTTATCTTCTTAGTCTCATTACTTTCCATCCTTTATTATTGTGAAAGAACTGAAACCGTCATCTCTTAGTATTGGTTCACCTTGCCTCTTGATTCAAGCACAGTCCATGTGTTACTTTAGTTCATCCACGTTTCTTCCTTCATTTTAGAAACAACCTGACTGTTAACTCTCTAGTTACACTTCTCAAACACAAGTGGTTAACGTTCTAGTCACATTTTCTAAACTCACAACGTTAACTCTCTAATTACACTTCACCAACTCTCAACGTTAACTCTCTAGTTACGCTACCTAAACCCATAATGTTAACTCTCTAGTTACACTTCATCAATTCAAAATGTTAACTTTCTACTTACACTTCCTAAACCCACAATCATAACTCTCTAGATACACTTCCTAAACTCACAATGTTAAATCTCCAGTTACACTTATTAAAATGATAATGTTAACTCTCTAGTTACACTTTGCAAACTCACAATGTTAACTCTCTAGTTACACTTATTAAAATGATAATGTTAACTCTCTAGTTACACTTTGCAAACTCACAATGTTAACTCTCTAGTTACACTCTCTATACCCACAATGTTAACTCTGTACTTACACTTCCTAAACTCACAATGTTAACTCTCTAGTTACACTTCCTAAACTCACAATGTTAACTCTCTAGTTACACTTCCTAAACTCACAAAATTAACTCTGTACTTACACTTCCTAAACCCACAATATTAACTCTGTACTTACACTTCCTGAACCCACAATGTTAACTCTCTAGTTACACTTCCTAAACTCACAATATTAACTCTCTACTTACACTTCCTGAACCCACAATGTTAACTCTCTAGTTACACTTCCTAAACTCACAATGTTAACTCTCTACTTACACTTCCTAAACTCACAATATTAACTCTGTACTTACACTTCCTGAACCCGCAATGTTAACTTTCTATTTACACTTCCTAAACTTACAATGTTAACTCAGAACTTACACTTCCTGAACCCAAAATGTTAACTCTCTAGTTACATTTCCTAAACTCACAATGTTAACTCTCTAGTTACACTTCCTAAACTCACAATGTTAACTCTCTAGTTACACTTCCTAAACTCACAATGTTAACTCTCTTGTTACACTTCCTAAACTCACAATGTTAACTCTGTACTTACACTTCCTAAACTCATAATGTTAACTCTCTAGTTACACTTCCTAAACTCACAATGTTAACTGTCTAGTTAAACTTCCTAAACTCACAATGTTAACTCTCTAGTTACATTTCCTAAACTCACAATGTTAACTCTCTAGTTACACTTCCTAAACTCACAATGTTAACGCTCTTGTTACACTTCCTAAACTCACAATGTTAACTCTGTACTTACACTTCCTAAACTCACAATGTTAACTCTGTACTTGCACTTCCTAAACTCACAATGTTAACTCTGTACTTACACTTCCTAAACTCACAATATTAACTCTGTACTTACACTTCCTGAACCCGCAATGTTAACTTTCTAGTTACACTTATTAAAATGATAATGTTAACTCTCTAGTTACACTTTGCAAACTCACAATGTTAACTCTCTAGTTACACTCATTAAAATGATAATGTTAACTCTCTAGTTACACTTTGCAAACTCACAATGTTAACTCTCTAGTTGCACTCTCTATACCCGCAATGTTAACTCTGTACTTACACTTCCTAAACTCACAATGTTAACTCTCTAGTTACACTTCCTAAACTCACAATGTTAACTCTCTAGTTACACTTCCTAAACTCACAAAATTAACTCTGTACTTACACTTCCTAAACCCACAATATTAACTCTGTACTTACACTTCCTGAACCCACAATGTTAACTCTCTAGTTACACTTCCTAAACTCACAATATTAACTCCGTACTTACACTTCATGAACCCACAATGTTAACTCTCTAGTTACACTTCCTAAACTCACAATGTTAACTCTCTACTTACACTTCCTAAACTCACAATATTAACTCTGTACTTACACTTCCTGAACCCGCAATGTTAACTTTCTATTTACACTTCCTAAACTTACAATGTTAACTCAGAACTTACACTTCCTGAACCCAAAATGTTAACTCTCTAGTTACATTTCCTAAACTCACAATGTTAACTCTCTAGTTACACTTCCTAAACTCACAATGTTAACTCTCTAGTTACACTTCCTAAAGTCACAATGTTAACTCTCTTGTAACACTTCCTAAACTCACAATGTTAACTCTGTACTTACACTTCCTAAACTCATAATGTTAACTCTGTACTTACATTTCCTAAACTCACAATATTAACTCTCTAGTTACACTTCCTAAACTCACAATGTTAACTGTCTAGTTAAACTTCCTAAACTCACAATGTTAACTCTCTAGTTACACTTCCTAAACTCACAATGTTAACTCTCTAGTTACACTTCCTAAACTCACAATGTTAACGCTCTTGTTACACTTCCTAAACTCACAATGTTAACTCTGTACTTACACTTCCTAAACTCACAATGTTAACTCTGTACTTACACTTCCTAAACTCACAATGTTAACTCTGTACTTACACTTCCTAAACTCACAATGTTAACTCTCTAGTTACACTTCCTAAACTCACAATGTTAACTTTCTACTTACACTTCCTAAACTCACAATGTTAACTCTCTAGTTACACTTCCTAACTCACAATGTTAATTCTCTACTTACACTTCCTAAACTCACAATTTTAACTCTCTAGTTACACTTCCTGAACCCACAATGTTAACTCTCAAGTTACACTTCCTAAACTCACAATATTAACTCTGTACTTACACTTCCTGAACCCACAATGTTAACTCTCTAGTTACACTTCCTAAACTCACAATGTTAACTCTCTACTTACACTTCCTAAACTCACAATATTAACTCTGTACTTACACTTCCTAAACTCACAATATTAACACTGTACTTACACTTCCTGAACCCGCAATGTTAACTTTCTATTTACACTTCCTAAACTTACAATCTTAACTCTGAACTTACACTTCCTGAACCCAAAATGTTAACTCTCTACTTACACTTCCTAAACTCACAATGTTAACTCTCTAGTTACACTTCCTAAACTCACAATGTTAACGCTCTTGTTACACTTCCTAAACTCACAATGTTAACTATGTACTTACACTTCCTAAACTCACAATGTTAACTCTGTACTTACACTTCCTAAACTCACAATGTTAACTCTGTACTTACACTTCCTAAACTCACAATGTTACCTCTCTAGTTACACTTCCTAAACTCACAATGTTAACTCTCTACTTACACTTCCTAAACTCACAATGTTAACTCTCTAGTTACACTTCCTAAACTCACAATGTTAACTCTCTACTTACACTTCCTAAACTCACAATGTTAACTCTCTAGTTACACTTCCTGAACCCACAATGTTAACTCTCTAGCTACACTTCCTAAACTCACAATGTTAACGCTCTTGTTACACTTCCTAAACTCACAATGTTAAATCTGTACTTATACTTCCTAAACTCATAATGTTAACTCTGTACTTACACTTCCTGAACCCGCAATGTTAACTTTCTATTTACACTTCCTAAACTTACAATGTTAACTCTGAACTTACACTTCCTGAACCCAAAATGTTAACTCTCTAGTTACATTTCCTAAACTTACAATGTTAACTCTCTAGTTACACTTCCTAAACTCACAATGTTAACTCTCTAGTTACACTTCCTAAACTCACAATGTTAACTCTCTTGTTACACTTCCTAAACTCACAATGTTAACTCTGTACTTACACTTCCTAAACTCACAATGTTAACTCTGTACTTACACTTCCTAAACTCACAATGTTAACTCTCTAGTTACACTTCCTAAACTCACAATGTTAACTCTGTACTTACACTTCCTAAACTCACAATATTAACTCTGTACTTACACTTCCTAAACTCACAATGTTAACTCTCTACTTACACTTCCTAAACTCACAATGTTAACTCTGTACTTACACTTCCTGAACCCACAATGTTAACTCTCTACTTACACTTCCTAAACTCACAATGTTAACGCTCTTGTTACACTTCCTAAACTCACAATGTTAACTATGTACTTACACTTCCTAAACTCACAATGTTAACTCTGTACTTACACTTCCTAAACTCACAATGTTAACTCTGTACTTACACTTCCTAAACTCACAATGTTACCTCTCTAGTTACACTTCCTAAACTCACAATGTTAACTCTCTACTTACACTTCCTAAACTCACAATGTTAACTCTCTAGTTACACTTCCTAAACTCACAATGTTAACTCTCTACTTACACTTCCTAAACTCACAATGTTAACTCTCTAGTTACACTTCCTGAACCCACAATGTTAACTCTCTAGCTACACTTCCTAAACTCACAATATTAACTCTGTAATTACACTTCCTGAACCCACAATGTTAACTCTCTAGTTACACTTCCTAAACTCACAATGTTAACTCTCTACTTACACTTCCTAAACTCACAATATTAACTCTGTACTTACACTTCCTAAACTCACAATATTAACTCTGTACTTACACTTCCTGAACCCGCAATGTTAACTTTCTATTTACACTTCCTAAACTTACAATGTTAACTCTGAACTTACACTTCCTGAACCCAAAATGTTAATTCTATAGTTACATTTCCTAAACTCACAATGTTAACTCTCTAGTTACACTTCCTAAACTCACAATGTTAACTCTCAAGTTACACTTCCTAAACTCACAATGTTAACTCTCTTGTTACACTTCCTAAACTCACAATGTTAAATCTGTACTTATACTTCCTAAAATCATAATGTTAACTCTGTACTTACACTTCCTGAACCCGCAATGTTAACTTTCTATTTACACTTCCTAAACTTACAATGTTAACTCTGAACTTACACTTCCTGAACCCAAAATGTTAACTCTCTAGTTACATTTCCTAAACTTACAATGTTAACTCTCTAGTTACACTTCCTAAACTCACAATGTTAACTCTCTAGTTACACTTCCTAAACTCACAATGTTAACTCTCTTGTTACACTTCCTAAACTCACAATGTTAACTCTGTACTTACACTTCCTAAACTCACAATGTTAACTCTGTACTTACACTTCCTAAACTCACAATGTTAACTCTCTAGTTACACTTCCTAAACTCACAATGTTAACTCTGTACTTACACTTCCTAAACTCACAATATTAACTCTGTACTTACACTTCCTAAACTCACAATGTTAACTCTCTACTTACACTTCCTAAACTCACAATGTTAACTCTGTACTTACACTTCCTGAACCCACAATGTTAACTCTCTACTTACACTTCCTAAACTCACAATGTTAACTCTCTACTTACACTTCCTAAACTCACAATGTTAACTCTCTACTTACACTTCCTAAACTCACAATGTTAACTCTGTACTTAGACTTCCTGAACCCATAATGTTAACTCTCTACTTACACTTCCTAAACTCACAATGTTAACTCTTTATCCAGCATTATTGTAAATGGTTGTCATAGTTATGACCGTCTATCGTCACTAGTCGAGCTCTGCCTCTTGTCTGGCTCTGTCAGACTTATGTCTACATGGGAGTAACATGCAGTTAGACAGACAGATAGACAGACAGACTGACTGACAGACAGATAGACAGATAGATAGATAGATAGATAGATAGATAGATAGATAGATAGATAGATAGATAGATAGATAGATAGATAGATAGATAGATAGATAGATAGATAGATAGACAGACAGACAGACAGACAGACAGACGGACGGACGGACGGACGGACGGACGGACGGACGGACGGACGGACGGACGGACGGACAGACAGATAGATAGATAGATAGATAGATAGATAGATGGATGGATGGATGGATGGATGGATGGATGGATGGATGGATGGATGGATGGATGGATGGATGGATGATAGATTGAAGGATAGAAAATAGATAGATAGATAGATAGATAGATAGATAGATAGATAGATAGATAGATAGATAGATAGATAGATAGATAGATAGATAGATAGATAGATAGATAGATAGATAGATAGATAGATAGATAGATAGATAGATAGATAGATAGATAGATGGATGGATGGATGGATGGATGGATGGATGGATGGATGGATGGATGGATGGATGGATGGATGGATGGATGGATGATGATTGAAGGATAGAAAAATAGATAGATAGATAGATAGATAGATAGATAGATAGATAGATAGATAGATAGATAGATAGATAGATAGATAGATAGATAGATAGATAGATAGATAGATAGATAGATAGATAGATAGATAGATAGATAGATAGATAGATAGATAGATAGATAGATAGATAGATAGATAGATAGATAGATAGATAGATAGATAGATAGATAGATAGATAGATAGATAGATAGATAGATAGATAGATAGATAGATAGATAGATAGATAGATAGATAGATAGATAGATAGATAGATAGATAGATAGATAGATAGATAGATGGATGGATGGATGGATGGATGGATGGATGGATGGATGGATGGATGATAGATTGAAGGATAGAAAAATAGATAGATAGATAGATAGATAGATAGATAGATAGATAGATAGATAGATAGATAGATAGATAGATAGATAGATAGATAGATAGATAGATAGATAGATAGATAGATAGATAGATAGATAGATAGATAGATAGATAGATGGGTGGGTGGGTGGGTTGGTATGGGTGGATTGGTGGGTCGGTAGGTCGATGGGTGGGTATGTAGGTATGTAGGTAGGTTGGTAGGTAGGAAGTATTAGGTAGGTAGTTAGGAAGTTAGGAAGTTAGGTAGATAGATAGATAGATAGATAGATAGATAGATAGATAGATAGATAGATAGATAGATAGATAGATAGATAGATAGATAGATAGATAGATAGATAGATAGATAGATAGATAGATAGATAGATAGATAGATAGATAGATAGATAGATAGATGGATGGATGATGGATGGATGGATGGATGGATGGATGGATGGATGGATGGATGGATGGATGGATGGATGGATGGATGGATGGATGATGGATGGATGGATAGATAGACTGAAGATAGATAGATAGATAGATAGATAGATAGATAGATAGATAGATAGATAGATAGATAGATAGATAGATAGATAGATAGATAGATAGATAGATAGATAGATAGATAGATAGATAGATAGATAGATAGATAGATAGATAGATAGGCAGGCAGGCAGCAGGCAGGCAGGCAGGCAGGCAGGCAGGCAGGTAGGCAGGTAGGCAGGTAGGCAGGTAGGCAGGTGGGTGGGTGGGTGGGTGGGTGGGTGGGTGGGTGGGTGGGTAGGTAGGTAGGTAGGTAGGTAGGTAGGTAGGTAGGTCGGTAGGTAGGTAGGTAGGTAGGTAGGTAGGTAGGTAGGTAGGTAGGTAGGTAGGTAGGTAGGTAGGTAGGTAGGTAGGTAGGTAGGTAGGTAGGTAGGTAGGTAGGTAGTAGAGCGAGAGAGCTGGGTAAGTTAGTGTATTGACATCCACTGAGTTTCTATTATAAAAGCACGTGTCAGACAACCTCAACTTCTGATCATTTCTCTTTAGTCCATGCAGAAAACAATGTCATCTTGGGAACCACTTCAAGCCCACTGCCTGTATTGCTAGATGTTATTCAATGACAAACCACACACATTATTTAGTTGCTAGATGTTATTCAATGACAAACCACACACATTATTTAGTTGCTAGATGTTATTGAATGACAAACACACACACGTTGCTACAAACCATTATTTAGTTGCTAGATGTTATTGAATGACAAACCACACACATTATTTAGTTGCTATGTTATTGTTATTGAATGACAAACAAACCACACACATTATTTAGTTGCTAGATGTTATTGAATGACAAACCACACACATTATTTAGTTGCTAGATGTTATTTGACAAACCACACACATTATTTAGTTGCTAGATGTTATTGAATGACAAACCACACACATTATTTAGTTGCTAGATGTTATTGAATGACAAACCACACACATTATTTAGTTGCTAGATGTTATTGAATGACAAACCACACACATTATTTAGTTGCTAGATGTTATTCAATGACAAACCACACACATTATTTAGTTGCTAGATGTTATTGAATGACAAACCACACACATTATTTAGTTGCTAGATGTTATTGAATGACAAACCACACACATTATTTAGTTGCTAGATGTTATTGAATGACAAACCACACACATTATTTAGTTGCTAGACGTTATTGAATGACAAACCGCACACATTATTTAGTTGCTAGACGTTATTGAATGACAAACCGCACACATTATTTAGTTGCTAGACGTTATTGAATGACAAACCGCACACATTATTTAGTTGCTAGACGTTATTGAATGACAAACCGCACACATTATTTAGTTGCTAGACGTTATTTAATGACAAACCGCACACATTATTTAGTTGCTAGACGTTATTGAATGACAAACCGCACACATTATTTAGTTGCTAGATGTTATTGAATGACAAACCGCACACATTATTTAGTTGCTAGATGTTATTGAATGACAAACCGCACACGTTATTTAGTTGCTAGATGTTATTGAATGACAAACCGCACACATTATTTAGTTGCTAGATGTTATTGAATGACAAACCACACACATTATTTAGTTGCTAGATGTTATTGAATGACAAACCACACACATTATTTAGTTGCTAGATGTTATTGAATGACAAACCACACACATTATTTAGTTGCTAGATGTTATTGAATGACAAACCGCACACATTATTTAGTTGCTAGATGTTATTGAATGACAAACCGCACACATTATTTAGTTGCTAGAAGTTATTGAATGACAAACCGCACACATTATTTAGTTGCTAGATGTTATTGAATGACAAACCACACACATTATTTAGTTGCTAGATGTTATTGAATAACAAACCACATACATTATTTAGTTGCTAGATGTTATTGAATGACAAACCGCACACATTATTTAGTTGCTAGATGTTATTGAATGACAAACCGCACACATTATTTAGTTGCTAGATGTTATTGAATGACAAACCGCACACATTATTTAGTTGCTAGATGTTATTGAATGACAAACCACACACATTATTTAGTTGCTAGATGTTATTGAATAACAAACCACATACATTATTTAGTTGCTAGATGTTATTGAATGACAAACCACACACATTATTTAGTTGCTAGATGTTATTGAATGACAAACCACACACATTATTTAGTTGCTAGATGTTATTTAATGACAAACCGCACACATTATTTAGTTGCTAGATGTTATTGAATGACAAACCGCACACATTATTTAGTTGCTAGATGTTATTGAATGACAAACCGCACACATTATTTAGTTGCTAGAAGTTATTGAATGACAAACCGCACACATTATTTAGTTGCTAGATGTTATTGAATGACAAACCACACACATTATTTAGTTGCTAGATGTTATTGAATAACAAACCACATACATTATTTAGTTGCTAGATGTTATTGAATGACAAACCGCACACATTATTTAGTTGCTAGATGTTATTGAATGACAAACCGCACACATTATTTAGTTGCTAGATGTTATTGAATGACAAACCGCACACATTATTTAGTTGCTAGATGTTATTGAATGACAAACCACACACATTATTTAGTTGCTAGATGTTATTGAATAACAAACCACATACATTATTTAGTTGCTAGATGTTATTGAATGACAAACCACACACATTATTTAGTTGCTAGATGTTATTGAATGACAAACCACACACATTATTTAGTTGCTAGATGTTATTTAATGACAAACCACACACATTATTTAGTTGCTAGATGTTATTGAATGACAAACCACACACATTATTTAGTTGCTAGATGTAATTGAATGAATGACAAACCACACACATTATTTAGTTGCTAGATGTTATTGAATGACAAACCACACACATTATTTAGTTGCTAGATGTAATTGAATGAATGACAAACCACACACATTATTTAGTTGCTATAAACAACACTCCCTGAGCTGCTTCACTTTACCCTACTGATGACGTCACAACATATCCCACGTGCCCATGACACTTAAGATTTTGTTTTCCCCAGCGAGCTAATCCAACTTGTTGATTTAAATATCAGATGATCTCAACCTTGATAACTTTAGCGAGGGCTGGAAGATACCGTTGAGAGATGGGATTTCTCAGAAGAATGTTGAAAGTTCCCTGGACAGATAAAAAGATCCATGAGAAAGTTCTCAAAGAGGCCAACACAAAAAGGGAGCTCTTAAAAAACATCAGAAAGAAGCAATGAACATTTTTTGGACACATCACAAGAAGAGGAAGTTGGAATACTTGGTTACAACTGGCAAAATAAAAGGAAAGAGAGTTCGCTGACAACAAAGAGAGAAAATACTGGATAGCTTGGTGTCATGGCATGGAAAACAGTCAACAACAGATGTCATACGATGCACTGTGGATGGAAGATTGTGAAAGGACGTGATCGCCAATCGGTACGGCACATGATGATGATGAGAAGACACCGATATCACAGGACACGTTTGGAGATGTTCATGCTTGTCTCAGGTCAACGCATTAACGTGCACTTTGGGAGAATCAATGAGAACTTGTCTGTCAAATTTCATGACACAGCTACCATTTTGCCCCCATCCCAGGGGGTTGTCTGTCCATGGAGACCCCGCTTAGTCCAAGTTGTAGATGTGCCCGAAGCTAATGGACTCATTGTCAGAGCTTGAAGCCATCACAAGGAGCCTGTCCCTGGGAGAGGTCTGGCTGACGACACTGAGGGTGTCATTGGGAGGATAGAGCGCTGGGTTCAGGTTTCAGCTGGTTCTGGTTTGTTCCCACTGAGAACACTATCTTGTCTCTCTTAACGGAGGTCAACAAATGTGAATACTCACACAAGATACGACCTCATACAGAAACACATGGACGGCGACAACAGAACGCACAACCACACACAGAGACATGCCCACAACGCAGACACTGACACAAGCAGCCGAAACACATTTACACAGATATAACACAAGCACTACACAGATACTCCATGGACGAACACACCTATACACACACACATAAACGGACACACCTGAATACAAAAATAGACGGACACACCTGCATACAAACATAGACGGACACACCTGTACACAAACATAGACTGACACACCTGTACATAAACATAGACTGACACACCTGTACACAAACATAGTCGGACACACCTGTACTCAAACATAGACGGACACACCTATACATACAAACACAAACGGACACACCTATACACACAAATCTATTCAGACATACCTGTACACACAAACATAGACGAACACACCTATACATACAAATATATTCAGACACACATGTGCACACAAACATAGATGGACACACCTATACACAAAAACACAGATGGACACACCTATACACACAAACATAGACGGACACACCTGTGCAAAGACATAGACGAACACACCTATACACACAAACACAGAAGGACACACCTAAACACACAAACACAGACGGGCACGCCTATACACACAAATATAGACGGACACACATATACACACGAACGTAAACGGGCACACCTGTACACACAAACATAGATGGACACACCCTATACACACAAACACAGACGGGCACACCTATACACACAAACACAGATGGACACACCTGTACACACAAACACAGACGGACACACCTGTACACAAAAACACAGACGGATACACCTATACACACAAAAACAGACGGACAAACCTGTACACACAAACATAAACGGACACACCTGTACATACAAACACAGACGGACACACCTGTACACACAAACATAGATGGACACACTTGTACACACAGACGACACATCTGCGCACACAAACACAGACGGACACGCCTATACACACAAATAAAGACGGACAAACCTATACACACAAACACAGAGGGACACACCTGTACACACAAACACAGATGTGCATACCTGTACACACAGATGACACACCTATGCACACAAATACAGACGGACACACCTATATACACAAACACAGGCGGACAAACCTATGTACACAGACGACACACATGTACACACAAACACAGACGGTCACATCTATAAACACAGAAGGACACACCTGTACACACAGACGGACACACATGTACACACAAACACAGATGGACACACCTGTACACACAGACAACACACATATGCACAGAAACACAGAAGGACACACCTATACACACAAACACAGACGGACAAACACACTATACGCACAGGCGGATACACCCGTACACATAAACACAGAAGGACACACCTATACACACAAACACAGACGAACAAACCTATACGCACAGACGGACACACCTGTACACACAAACACAGACGGACACACCTGTACACACAAACACAGGCGGACACACCTGTACACACAGACGGACACACCTGTGCACACAAACACAGACGGACACATCTATACACACAAACACAGACGGACACACCTGTACACACAAACACAGACGGACACACCTGTACACTCAGACGGACACACCTGTACACAAAGACGGACACACCTGTACACACAGACGGACACACCTGTGCACACAAACACTGACGGACACACCTGTACACACAGACGGACACACCTGTACACACAAACATTTGCTGTCTCATAATCCTCATCGCACATCAAACAACGGCCCATAAGCGCTCACATCTCCCCAGCGAGTCCCGAAGTATGTATAAATCGATCAACTGGTCTATCCCCTTCTCCTGGTAGCTCTCTTAAACTTAGACAATATCTCTCTTGACTTACATGATGATCCTTGAGTTGCACTATAGCTGGAGAGTCACTAAGAGAATCGGGATCTTTATAATCTCGCTATTCTTTTCCGAGCGTCCGGTTAGGGGTATACGATCGTCCATCATTATAACGTAGCACGCACAAGATTCTCAACAATGGATGCACCCATAAAGGCTGATTCACTTCGAAGCACGAACACCTTAGCACCGGCGCAGAATCCTTAAAGTGGAGCCTTCGGTTGACTTGAACAACGATCTACATGAAGGAGCTGAAATACATCGGCGGGTATTGAGCAGCTCTCAGTGTCTTGACATATGTCGACTTCACGACGTAGGAATGTCGCATGCACACCGCTTGATTCACCATAAAGCGCCGCTGCCAAGTGCACGAACTCCATTCCACCAGGGCGAATCCGTAAAGTGGAAAATTCAATTCACTTTAACGCAGCGATCTACATTAGAAAGCTTAAATTAAATCTCCAAACACAAATCCTGCAGCGGTCGACAGAACACAATCTTTATCCCACCATCTTGGAACTGGAAGTCCCACACAAAAATATCGATATTCATAAGCACAGACATACACACATACATATATACACCATACAAACACACCCATACGCACATACGCCCACCACACAGACAGATGTCTACTCACAGAGACAATATTGATACAAAGAATTAAACACAGTCAGAAAAGTCCGTCACACACAAACACACACACACTGATACAGTGAGGCGCTGAACTGGCCTACTTGTCTAAAGGGTCTGAGTTCAGTTCCCCTGATGTTATCAACTTGATTACAACCAAACACAGCTACAGGCTCATCAGCCTCTCTTTCATGGAAACTAGTGGAATCATAGGAGGAAGATGTATGTGTTACACCACTCAGACAAAAATGACAAATAAACAACAAAGAAATCGTAACCCTACGCTATAGTCATGAGAACACCTGCGCATAAGACATTGTCCACAATAGCTATTTTTTTAGTTAGCTGAGTGACAGTGTTCCCAAGCGTTCGGCTTCTCGTGGCAAGGCGTAGTGCCATGGAGTACAAGTTCGATCCTGCTTTGGACCATATATTGTTCTTTGTATTTTTCTGTTGTTGTTTATTTGTTATTTTTTCTGAGTGATGTAATACATACCTTTTACTCCTATGATTCCCTGAATTATCGCCTCGGAAATTTCCCCTCTATAACAATATTCATTTATTATTATTTGTCTTCATGGAAACTAAGGAGACCTGACGTATTGTTGTCCATCGGAAACAAATTTGCTGATATTGGTGGAATTTGAAGGAGCGCTAGCCCCGTGTCACCCACATGCCGCAAGGTTTGTACCTTCTGTACACACGCAGCTAAACATGCACCACAATAAGACCCAGTGCACGTCACGATGTAGCCACCATCTTGGCTTGCCTACAACAAGTGCCATGTGTTGGCTGGCCGTCTCTAGATGCTATCACGTGACGGCCTGCCTTGATGACGTTCTACGTTGATGCTAGTCCTGATAGCTCCATTTGCTCGACGGGGAGAACATGCAAACAGGCCAATGAACCTGCAGCCGTGTAGCTGACGCGACAGCCGGGAAATGGTTGCCGGTCTAGGTGAAATTTGAGGCCAACATTATTTCCCAAATGTCTTGAGGGCAAAATCTGGCGGGAAATGAATTTTTTTGCGCAAGAAACATGGCGTTGTTCTATTTACTCTCCATGATGACGGGAAGTGTTTGACACAACACAATCACGTTGCTGTTCTACAAATCGTTGTCATGACTACAGTCCACATATAGACTCCCGATATCTTCAATCTAAAGCCACAACTCGACAAGTCTACAAGCTAAACACACTACACGTCAAGTCTACAAGCTAAACACACTACTCGTTACATCTGCAATCTAAACACACTAATCGTCACATCTACAATCTAAACACACTACTTGTTACATATGCAATCTAAACACACTACTCGTCAAGTCTACAAGCTAAACACACTACTCGTCAAGTCTATAATCTAAACACACTACTCCTCAAGTCTAAAAGCTAAACACACTACTCGTCAAGTGCACAATCTAAACACTATACTCGTCAAGTTTACAATCTAAACACACTACTCGTCAAGTCTACAATCTAAACACACTACTCGTCAAGTCTACAATCTAAACACACTACTCGTCAAGTCTACAATCTAAACACACTACTCGTCAAGTCTACAATCTAAACACACTACTCGTCAAGTCTACAATTTAAACACACTACTCGTCAAGTCTACAATCTAAACACACTACTCGTCAAGTCTACAATCTAAACACACTACTCGTCAAGTCTACAACCTAAATACTCTACTCGTCAAATCTACAATCTAAACACACTACTCGTCAAGTCTACAATTTAAACACACTACTCGTCACATCTACAATCTAAACACACTACTCGACAAGTCTACAATCTAAACACACTACTCGACAAGTCTACAATCTAAACACACTACTCGACAAGTCTACAATCTAAACTCGACAAGTCTACAATCTAAACACACTACTCGTCAAGTCTACAATCTAAACACACTACTCGTTAAGTTTACAATCTAAACACCCTATTCGTCAAGTCTACAATCTAAACACACTACTCGTCAAGTCTACAATCTAAACACACTACTCGACAAGTTTACAATCTAAACACACTACTCGTCAAGTCTACAATCTAAACACACTACTCGTCAAGTCTACAATCTAAACACACTACTCGTCAAGTCTACAATCTAAACACACTACTCGTCAAGTCTACAATCTAAACACACTACTCGTCAAGTCTACAATCTAAACACACTACTCGACAAGTCTACAATCTAAACACACTACTCGACAAGTCTACAATCTAAACACACTACTCGACAAGTCTACAATCTAAACACACTACTCGACAAGTTTACAATCTAAACACACTACTCGTCAAGTCTACAATCTAAATACACTACTCG
This sequence comes from Megaustenia siamemsis, assembly GCA_032433765.1. Lineage (NCBI taxonomy): Eukaryota > Metazoa > Mollusca > Gastropoda > Stylommatophora > Ariophantidae > Megaustenia > Megaustenia siamemsis. The sequence goes on along the minus strand of JAVIAB010000117.1, from coordinate 7,539,077 downwards.
TCAAGTCTACAATCTAAACACACTACTCGTCAAATCTACAATTTAAGTGTAGTCCTCAAAACAGCTACGAATTAACCAATCACTATCCACAATGTTGTCTATACTCTCCCCCTCCCCTACATACTTGCCTCATTAGTTTGCTATACTCCCCCCCCCCCATATTTGCCTCATTAGTTTGCTATACTCCCCCCCCCCATATTTGACTCATTAGTTTGCTATAACTCCCCCCCCAATATTTGCCTCATTAGTTTGCTATACTCCCCCCCCCCATATTTGCTTCATAAGTTTGCTTTGCTGATCCCCCCCCCCCTCATATTTGCTTCATAAGTTTGCTATACTCTCTCCCCCCCCCATATTTGCTTCATAAGTTTGCTTTGCTCATCCCCCCCCCCCCATATTTGCTTAATAAGTTTGCTATACTCTCCCCCCCCCCATTTTTGCTTCATAAGTTTGCTATACTCTTCCCCCCCCCATATTTGCTTCACAAGTTTGCTATACTCTTCCCCACCCCCCATATTTGCTTCACAAGTTTGCTATACTCTTCTCCCCCCCCCCTATATTTGCTTCACAAGTTTGCTATACTCTTCCCCCCCTCCCCCATATTTGCTTCACAAGTTTGCTATACTCTTCCCCCCCCCACACACATATTTGCTTCATAAGTTTGCTTTGCTCTTCCCCCCCCCCCATATTTGCTTCATAAGTTTGCTATACTCTTCCCCCCACCCATATTTGCTTCATAAGTTTGCTATACTCTCCCCCCCCCCACATATTTGCTTCATAAGTTTGCTATACTTCCCCCCCCCCCATATTTGCTTCATAAGTTTGCTTTGCTCTTCCCCCCCCATATTTGCTTCATAAGATTGCTATACCCTTCCCCCCCATATTTGCTTCATAAGTTTGCTATACCCTTCCCCCCCATATTTGCTTCATAAGTTTGCTATACTCTTCCCCCCCCCATATTTGCTTCATAAGTTTGCTATACTCTTCCCCCCCCCCATATTTGCTTCATAAGTTTGCTATACTCTCCCCCCCCATATTTGCTTCATAAGTTTGCTATACTCTTCCCCCCCCCCCTATTTGCTTCATAAGTTTGCTACACTCTTCCTCCCCCCCAATTTTGCTTCATAAGTTTGCTATACTCTTCCCCCCCCCCATATTTGCTTCATAAGTTTGCTATACTCTTCCCCCCCCCCATATTTGCTTCATAAGTTTGCTATACTCTTCCCCCCCCCCCATATTTGCTTCACAAGTTTGCTATACTCTCCCCCCCCCCATATTTGCTTCATAAGTTTGCTATACTCTTCCCCCCCCCCCAATTTGCTTCATAAGTTTGCTATACTCTTCCCCCCCCCCCATATTTGCTTCACAAGTTTGCTATACTCTTCCCCCCCCCATATTTGCTTCATAAGTTTGCTATACTCTTCCCCCCCATATTTGCTTCACAAGTTTGCTATACTCTTCCCCCCCCATATTTGCTTCACAAGTTTGCTATACTCTTCCCCCCCCCCTATATTTGCTTCACAAGTTTGCTATACTCTTCCCCCCCCTATTTGCTTCACAAGTTTGCTATACTCTCCCCCCCCCCCATATTTGCTTCACAAGTTTGCTATACTCTTCCCCCCCCCATATTTGCTTCACAAGTTTGCTATACTCTTCCCCCCCCCTATATTTGCTTCATAAGTTTGCTATACTCTTCCCCCCCCCTATATTTGCTTCATAAGTTTGCTATACTCTTCCCCCCCCATATTTGCTTCACAAGTTTGCTATACTCTTCCCCCCCCTATATTTGCTTCACAAGTTTGCTATACTCTTTCCCCCCCCCCCCCCTATATTTGCTTCACAAGTTTGCTATACTCTTCCCCCCCCCACACATATTTGCTTCACAAGTTTGCTATACTCTATATGTGTCACGCGGTCTCCATACTATATGCGTCACGCGGTCTCCATGCTATATGCGCCACGCTGTCTCCATGCTATATGTGTCACACGGTCTCCATGCTATATGTGTGACGCGGTCTCCATACTATATGTGTCACGCGGTCTCCATACTATATGTGTCACGCGGTCTCCATCCTATATGTGTCACACGGACTCCAAGCTATATGTGTCACGCGGTCTCTATGTTATACGTGCCACGCGGTCTCCAAGCTATATGTGTCCCGCGGTCTCTATGTTATACGTGCCACGCCGTCTCCAAGCTATATGTGTCACGCGGTCACCATGCTATATGTGCCACGCGGTCTCCATGCTATATGTGTCACGCGGTCTCTATGTTATACGTGCCACGCGGTCTCCAAGCTATATGTGTCACGCGGTCTCTATGTTATACGTGCCACGCGGTCTCCAAGCTATATGTGCCACGCGGTCTCCAAGCTATATGTGTCACGCGGTCTCTATGTTATACCTGCCACGCGGTCTCCAAGCTAAATGTGTCACGCGGTCACCATACTATACGTGCCACGCGGTCTCCATACTATACGTGCCACGCGGTCTCCATGCTATATGTGTCACGCGGTCTCCGTGCTATATGTGTCACGCGGTCACCATGTTAAAGATTTCTTGAGTTTGTCCTATTCACACAGTTTGCTTAGCTTGACTGTTGTGTATATTATTTGAACAAATTCCACTTTCCCCGAGTCCTCTCATGTCACAATATATAAATATATCACGGACAATCATTTTCGAGGCATTCTAGTGCAACAGGTGACAGCATCTGTGTCACGTGCCCATGTCAGTCTATGTACCCAGCTAGAGTATTTATATACACAGCTAGAGTATTTATAGACCCAGCTAGAGTATTTATAGACCCAGCTAGAGTATTTATAGACCCAGCTAGAGTATTTATATATACAGCTAGAGTATTTATATACACAGCTAGAGTATTTATATATACAGCTAGAGTATTTATATACACAGCTAGAGTATTTATATACCCAGCTAGAGTATTTATATATCCAGCTAGAGTATTTATATATCCAGCTAGAGTATTTATATATCCCGCTAGAGTATTTATGTACACAGCTAGAGTATTTATATACCCAGCTAGAATATTTATATACCCAGCTAGAGTATTTATATATCCAGCTAGAGTATTTATATATCCAGCTAGAGTCTTTATATACACAACTAGAGTATTTATATATCCAGCTAGAGTATTTATATATCCAGCTAGAGTATTTATATACACAACTAGAGTATTTATATATCCAGCTAGAGTATTTATATATCCAGCTAGAGTATTTATAAAGAGAATGACTAATAAAAATAAAAAAAGCTACAGAAGGTGGATGCATTGCAGACAAAAAAGGAAAAATGCTAACAGACAATAAGGATATTATTGATAGATGGCAAGAATATATAACAGAACTATTTCATGATCAAAGGGACAAGAAACCAGTTATAAAATGTACATCAGGCTATAAAATCTTAAAATCTGAGGTGGAAAAAGTTATACAAACAATGAAAAGGGGAAAAGCAGCAGGACCTGACAGCATACAGATAGAGATGATACAGGCACTAGAAGATATTGGCATTGAAGTGATTACAGACATAGGCAACGACATATACCACACAGGATACATACCAAATAAACTAAAAACATCAACTTTCATTGCATTGCCTAAAAAGAATGGTGCAGTTGAATGCAGTGACTTTAGAGGAATAAGCCTAATGAGCCATGTTACAAAAATCTTGCTAAAAGTTATACAAGGAAGGATTCAGAATAAAATCAATACTGAATTAGATGAGCAGCAATTTGGATTTAGGAAAAATAGCGGGACAAAAGAAGCCATATTCTGCGTGAGAACATTAATCGAAAAATACACAGAAGTAAACAAACCATTATATGCCTGCTTCATAGACTACACCAAAGCTTTTGATAGAGTACACCACAAACAACTTATAGAATGCCTAAAAGAGATACATCTAGATGACATGGACATACAACTAATATGTAATCTATACGGGAGCAAACAGCAATAATAAAATATAACAAAGAGAACTCTACACCCAATGATATAAAAAGAGGAGTAAGACAAGGATGCATCCTATCACCAAGCTTGTTCAATCTATACACTGAGCAAATCTTTAAAAACATCATAGAGATGCCAGGCCTACAAATTAATGGAAAGATAATCAATAACCTAAGATATGCTGACGATACTGTACTGCTAGCATAAAATCCTAAAGATCTACAACAATTACTTAATGAAATAAACATGACAAGCAAAAAATATGTATATCAAAAAGACCAAAACTATTATCATAAACAAAGAAGATACTCAAAACCCACAAGTGGATATCAAAATTGAAGGAATAGACCTGGAGACAGTTCAGAACTACAACTACCTTGGACATACTATAACCAGTGATGGAAAATGTACAACTGAAATAAACAAAAGAATAGGAATGGCAAAAAGTAATTTTAATGTCATGAAGAACATACTAACATCAAAACAAATAACACCAGGGCTAAAACTAAGAATAGCAAAATGTTACATCTTCTCAATATTCCTATATGGTGCAGAAACATGGACATTAGACAAGAAAACAGAACAGAGAATTGAAGCCTTTGAAATGTGGATTTATAGAAGAATAGGTAGAATTTAATGGAAGGAAAAGAAAACAAACGATGAAATCTTAAAACAACTAAAAATGAAAAGAGAACTACTAAACACACTTCAAACAAGACAAATGCGATTTTTGGGCAATGTTAAAAGACACAACAGACTACTAAATTAATCCTGGAGGGGAAAATACAAGGTAAAAGAGGCAGAGGCAGACCAAGACTAACATGGACGAGTAACATCAAAAGATGGACAAATCAGCCTACGACAACCTGCACCATCAAAGCAAGAGACAGAGCAGAATGGCGCTCCATGGTAGCCAACCTTCGTTGCGGAGAAGGCACTCGACGATGAGAGTATCAATATACCCAGTTAGAGAGCATCAATATACCCAGTTAGAGAGTATCAATATACCCAGTTAGAGAGTATCAATATACCCAGTTAGAGAGCATCAATATACCCAGTTAGAGAGTATCAATATACCCAGTTAGAGAGTATCAATATACCCAGTTAGAGAGCATCAATATACCCAGTTAGAGAGTATCAATATACCCAGTTAGAGAGTATCAATATACCCAGTTAGAGAGCATCAATATACCCAGTTAGAGAGCATCAATATACCCAGTTAGAGAGCATCAATATACCCAGTTAGAGAGCATCAATATACCCAGTTTGTGTTTACATGTTCTATCTGGATTGTGTCAAGATGCCATAGTAGCGTGTTTAGGATAAAGACAGGATTTACATTTTGTCTGCCGGATGTTGCATGCAATATGCATTACCATCTGCTAGATGTTGCCGGAAAAAAAAAGTATCTTGGAGAGCGAGGTAGCGGATTAGGTGATGGATTTCGTGAACACTTGCACATCTCTGGAGAGGCTGGCACTCTAGTGGCGGCTCGTTTCAACTCCCTCGGCCATCATGGCCACCATTTTATCCGGATCTACTGCGCCTGATATCCACTATATTTATGTGTGCGTGTTTTTATGTTTATTTCATTTTTTGCTGGTGAATACATTGGTCGGAACGTTCTATTGTTTTCCGTTTTTCAGTCGTAAAACTGCCACATACATCGTTATGTTATTATTTTGGTTTTGTTATTACTTCAAATACATCATACAACATTCGACGTACATCATACAACATACAACGTCTCTTCTGCTTCTACCTTTCACCTTCCTGTGGAGTATAGGTCTTCAACAAACACTTTCCAAGTCGTTCTGTTTCTTGCCAATCTTTTAAGATCATTTCTTGTCTTCCCCATCATCTTCATCTCTGCTTCTATCTGTCTTCTCCAAGAATTCGTTGGTCTTCCTCTTTGTCTTTTCTCCTGAGGATTCCAAAAAGGGTCTGTTGTGTAATACTCTCAGTTGGCTTCCGCAGTGTGTGTCCTATTCAGCGCCATCGTCATCGCTGTATCTCTTTATCTACAGGTATTTGACTGGTACATTTTCCATAATTCTATGTTAGTGATTTTGTCATGCTATTTCCATCCTTTTATTGTGCGTAAGCATTCATTAATGAAAGTCTGTATCTTCATGATTGTCAAATATGTTATTCTCCATGTTTCACAGCCATATCACAAAACTGACATAACATTGGAGTTGAAATTTTTTATTTTTTTATCTAACCTAATTTCTTTGGATTTCCATATGTTTCCCAGTACACATACAACGAACATCATACAGAATACAACGTACATCGTACAGCATACAACATACATCATACAAAGTACATCACACACCATACAAAGTACATCATACAAAGTACATCATACACCATACAAAGTACATCATACATCATACAAAGTACATCATACATCATATAATGTACATCATACAACATTAAAAGTACATCATACATCATACAAAGTACATCATACAAAGTACATCATACACCATACAAAGTACATCATACATCACACAAATTACATCATACAAAGTACATCATATATCGTACAACGTACATCATGCACCATACAAAGTACATCATACACCATACAACGTACATCATACACCATACATAGTACATCATACACCATACAAAGTAAATCATACAACATACAAAGTATATCATACACCACACAACATACAACGTACATCATACACTATACACCATACACTGTACATCATACAACGTACATCATACACTATACAACATGCAACGTACAACATACAACGTACATCATACACTATACACCATACACCGTACATCATACAAAGTACATCATACACCACACAACATACAAAGTACACCTTCATCTTTCTTTTCTTATTTGCCTTTCATTCTCAACTGAAGACACAGCTGTTGACCTAAGTCACGTGACTGCAATATTTCCTTGATTTATCCCCGGGTCGTTGTGTCCACTATGTTTATGCCCTGTCTTCCCTAGTCCTCAACGAAAGTTGTGTCCACTATGTTTATGTCCTCTCTTCCCTAGTCCTCAACGAAAGTTGTGTCCACTATGTTTATGCCCTGTCTTCCCTAGTCCTCAACGAAAGTTGTGTCCACTATGTTTATGCCCTCTCTTCCCTAGTCCTCAACGAAAGTTGTGTCCACTATGTTTATGTCCTCTCATCCCTAGTCCTCAACGAAAGTTGTGTCCACTATGTTTATGCCCTCTCTTCCCTAGTCCTCAACGAAAGTTGTGTCCACTATGTTTATGTCCTCTCTTCCCTAGTCCTCAACGAAAGTTGTGTCCACTATGTTTATGTCCTGTCTTCCCTAGTCCTCAACGAAAGTTGTGTCCACTATGTTTATGCCCTGTCTTCTCTAGTCCTCAACGAAAGTTGTGTCCACTATGTTTATGTCCTCTCTTCCCTAGTCCTCAACGAAAGTTGTGTCCACTATGTTTATGTCCTCTCTTCCCTAGTCCTCAACGAAAGTTGTGTCCACTATGTTTATGCCCTGTCTTCCCTAGTCCTCAACGAAAGTTGTGTCCACTATGTTTATGTCCTCTCTTCCCTAGTCCTCAACGAAAGTTGTGTCCACTATGTTTATGTCCTCTCTTCCCTAGTCCTCAACGAAAGTTGTGTCCACTATGTTTATGCCCTGTCTTCTCTAGTCCTAAACGAAAGTTGTGTCCACTATGTTTATGCCCTGTCTTCTCTAGTCCTCAACGAAAGTTGTGTCCACTATGTTTATGCCCTGTCTTCTCTAGTCCTCAACGAAAGTTGTGTCCACTATGTTTATGCCCTGTCTTCTCTAGTCCTCAACGAAAGTTGTGTCCACTATGTTTATGCCGTCTTCTCTAGTCCTCAACGAAAGTTGTGTCCACTATGTTTATGCCCTGTCTTCCCTAGTCCTCAACGAAAGTTGTGTCCACTATGTTTATGCCCTGTCTTCTCTAGTCCTCAACGAAAGTTGTGTCCACTAGTTTATGTCCAATCTTCCCTTGCCCTCAATGAAAGTTGTGTCCATGTCCAATCTTCCCTAGCCCTCAATGAAAGTTGTGTCCATGTCCTATCTTCCCTAGTCCTCAAGTAAAAGTTGTGTCCATGTCCTATCTTCCCTAGCCCTCAAAGAAAGTTGTGTCCATGTCCTATCTTCCCTAGCCCTCTATTAAAGTTATGTCCATGTCCTATCTTTCCTAGCCCTCGATGAAAGTTGTGTCCATGTCCTATCTTTCCTAGCCCTCAATAAAAGTTGTGTCCATGTCCTATCTTCCCTAGCCCTCAAAGAAAGTTGTGCCCATGTCCTATCTTCCCTAGCCCTCTACTAAAGTTATGTCAATGCCCTATCTTTCCTAGCCCTCGATGAATGTTGTGTCCATGTCCTATCTTTCCTAGCCCTCAATAAAAGTTGTGCCCATGTCCTATCTTTCCTAGCCCTCTATGAAAGTTGTGTCCATGTCCTACCTTCCCTAGCTCTCAATGAAAGTTGTGACCATGTCCTATCTTCCATAGCTTTCAATGAAAGTTGTGACCATGTCCTATCTTTCCTAGCTCTCAATGAAAGTTGTGTCCATGTCCTACCTTCCCTAGCTCTCAATGAAAGTTGTGACCATGTCCTATCTTCCATAGCTTTCAATGAAAGTTGTGTGCATGTCCTATCTTTCCTAGCCCTCAATGAAAGTTGTGTGCATGTCCTATCTTTCCTAGCTCTCAATGAAAGTTGTGTCCATGTCCTATCTTTCCTAGTCCTCTATGAAAGTTGTGTCCATGTTCTATCTTCCCTAGCTCTCAAGGAAAGTTGTGTTCATGTCCTATCTTCCCTAGCTCTCAATGAAAGTTGTGTCCATGTCCTGTCTTCTCTAGCCCTCAATGAAAGTTATGTCCATGTTCTATCTTCCCTAGCTCTCAATGAAAGTTGTGTCCATGTCCTGTCTTCTCTAGCCCTCAATGAAAGTTATGTCCATGTTCTATCTTCCCTAGCTCTCAACGAAAGCTGTTTCCATGTCTTGTCTTCTCTAGCCCTCAATGAAAATTGTGTCCATGTCCTACCTTCCCTAGCTCTCAATGAAAATTGTGTCCATGTCCAATCTTCCCTAGCTCTCAATGAAAGTTGTGTCCATGTCTAATCTTCCCTAGCTCTCAAGGAAAGTTGTGTCCACTATGTCCTATCTTCCCTAGCTCTCAATGAAAGTTGTGTCCATGTCCTATCTTCCCTAGCTCTCAATGAAAGTTGTGTCCATGTCCTATCTTCCCTAGCTCTCAATGAAAGTTGTGTCCATGTCCTATCTTCCCTAGCTCTCAATGGAAGTTGTGTGCACATCCTGATACACCAGTTCAAATGATTACGGTGTGATCCTTTCTAGCCTGCCTCGCCAGCTGGCTGCCGTCTTGCGTCCCATTGTACTCACCTGACAGGTTGTCCTGCCTATATCGACACACACATCGTTCTGCCTGCTTCGTGTTCACACCTGACAGGTTGTCCTGCCTATATCGACACACATATCGTTCTGCCTTCTGCGTGTTCACACCTGACAGGTTGTCCTGCCTATATCGACACACACATCGTTCTGCCTGCTTCGTGTTCACACCTGACAGGTTGTCCTGCCTACATCGACACACACACACATCGCTCTGCCTGCTGATGGTTCACACCTGACAGGTTGTCCTGCCTACATCGACACACACACACACACACACATCGCTCTGCCTGCTGATGGTTCACACCTGACAGGTTGTCCTGCCTACATCGACACACGCACACATCGCTCTGCCTGCTTATGGTTCACACCTGACAGGTTGTCCTGCCTACATCGACACACACACATCGCTCTGCCTTCTGCGTGTTCACACCTGACAGGTTGTAATGCCTACATCGACACACACACATCGCTCTGCCTTCTGCGTGTTCACACCTGACAGGTTGTAATGCCTACATCGACACACACACATCGCTCTGCCTTCTGCGTGTTCACACCTGACAGGTTGTAATGCCTACATCGACACACACATCGCTCTGCCTACTGCGTGTTCACACCTGACAGGTTGTCCTGCCTACATCGACACACACACATCGCTCTGCCTTCTGCGTGTTCACACCTGACAGGTTGTAATGCCTACATCGACACACACACATCGCTCTGCCTTCTGCGTGTTCACACCTGACAGGTTGTAATGCCTACATCGACACACACATCGCTCCGCCTTCTGCGTGTTCACACCTGACAGGTTGTCCTGCCTACATCGACACACACACATCGCTCCGCCTTCTGCGTGTTCACACCTGACAGGTTGTCCTGCCTACATCGACACACACACATCGCTCCGCCTTCTGCGTGTTCACACCTGACAGGTTGTCCTGCCTACATCGACACACACACATCGCTCCGCCTGCTGCGTGCTCACACCTGACAAAGTCAGCCAATGTTTTAAGTTTCTCTTGTCTGAGTAAACACGGAACTACCATACACCAAGATAGGATCACGTGACTTACTTGCCGTGAAATCATTGGTCCCGAGCCGGTCACATGACCACCAAAAATAGTTGTGTTGCTTGGTTCAGTGTTGTCAGCACTTTTCAAGGTTGTAATTGTGTTGCTTGGTTCAGTGTTGTCAGTACTTTGCAAGGTTGTAGTTGTTGTTCTTGGGTCAGTGGTATCCATGTTGCAGCTGTTGAGAGTGGTTTTATTGAATGACTCGGAGTGTTGAAACCTTTGATAACGGTGGTTTTGTTGTCGGAACATTATCTACTTTGTAATTGTTGTATGTTTGAACATTATCTACTTTGTAATTGTTGTATGTTTGAACATTTATCTACTTTGCAATTGTTGTATGTTTGAACATTATCTACTCTGTAATTGTTGTATGTTTGAACATTATATACTTTGTAATTGTTGTGTGTTTGAACATTATCTACTTTGTAATTGTTGTGTGTTTGAACAGTATCTACTTTGTAATTGTTGTATGTTTGAACATTATCTACTTTGTAATTGTTGTATCTTTGAACATTATCTACTTTGTAATTGTTGTATGTTTGAACATTTATCTACTTTGTAATTGTTGTGTGTTTGAACATTATCTACTTTGTAATTGTTGTATGTTTGAACATTATCTACTTTGTAATTGTTGTATCTTTGAACATTATCTACTTTGTATTTGTTGTATGTTTGAACATTTATCTACTTTGTAATTGTTGTATGTTTGAACAGTATCTACTTTGTAATTGTTGTGTTTGAACATTATCTACTTTGTAATTGTTGTATCTTTGAACATTATCTACTTTGTAATTGTTGTATGTTTGAACATATCAACTTTGTAATTGTTGTATGTTTGAACATATCAACTTTGTAATTGTTGTATGTTTGAACATATCAACTTTGTAATTGTTGTATGTTTGAACATATCAACTTTGTAATTGTTGTATGTTTGAACATATCTCTTTGTAATTGTTGTATGTTTGAACATTATCTACTTTGTAATTGTTGTATGTTTGAACATTATCTACTTTGTAATTGTTGTGTGTTTGAACATTATATACTTTGTAATTGTTATGTGTTTGAATTTCCATCATCTTCAAGTACCGGGCCTGCTGGCGTAGGTAATCATGTCTCTCCACAACTTTCGATCTCGACAGTTATTTATCATTTCTGTTGTTGACTTACTGCCAAGCCATTCTCTTAAGCTGTCTGTTTCTTTTCTCTTTGCTTCCATCTATCTCTTCGTCCCTTTATTTTTCCAGTTGTTCCAATATATTCCAGCTGTTCTCTTCTCATTACATGGCCAAAAAAATGATGTTTCTTCCTAATATTGAAAATTAGCTCTCTTTTTGCTCTGGCCTCTTTCAGAACGTTTTTATTACTCTTTTCGTGTAATTCTTTCATTACTCTTTCATGGTATTATCAACATTCTTCTGTAAAACCATATTTCTACAGACGCCAGTTATTTCCTTGTCTGTTATCCTTATTGTCCATGATTCACATCCATATGTTAAGACTGGCTCTACATAACATTTAAGTACTCTTTTTCTTTTTTTCTATTGTCTAAAATGGATTGCATAGTATCTTCCTCTTTTTTTTTTTTTTTTTTTTTTTTGGAAAGCGGCTTTTATCTGAGCCATTCTGCATCTCACCTCTTTTGTACATCTTCCGTCTGAGGTTAACAAAGTTCCCAAATATTTAAATTCATTTACCTGTTTTAATATTGTTCCACTTGAATTTATTTTGCACTGAGGTGATGCCTTTTTCTTTGTTACCATTACCTCTGTCTTTTTGCTATTAAGGCTGAGTCCTTTATTTTTGCTTTCTTTCACTATAATGTCTAACATTTTTTGTAACTCATTTTCACTCTTAGCGATTAAGACTTTCATCAGCATACCTTAGATTATTTATATTATGACCTCCAATTGTTATTCCAGGCATGCCCCTTATGAGTCTTAAAATAATCTCACTTTAAATATTAAACAAATCTGGTGACAACACACAACCTTGCCTAAGGTTGCTAGAGTGTACTAGAAGAAATAACTGCTAGAGTGTACTAGAAGAAATAACTGTGGGAGTGTACTAGAAGAAATAACTGCTAGAGTGTACTAGAGGAAATAACTGTGGGAGTGTACTAGAAGAAATAACTGCTAGAGTGTACTAGAAGAAATAACTGCTAGAGTGTAGTAGAAGAAATAACTGGGGGAGTGTACTAGAAGAAATAACTGCTAGAGTGTACTAAAAGAAATAACTGCTAGAGTGTAGTAGAAGAAATAACTGTGGGAGTGTACTAGAAGAAATAACTGCTAGAGTGTACTAGAAGAAATAACTGTTAGAGTGTAGTAGAAGAAATAATTTCTAGAGTGTAAATATCTAAAAAAAAATCAGCAACATAGAAACAAAAAAAAGATTAAATGAATAGGAAAGCAATGAAATAATCATCATTATCATGATCATCTTATGTGTCTCACCTCACCACAAGTTGCATTTCTTGGTGAGTTTCTCTATCACAGTAAGGGAATCAATGTCTCCTGTCTTTGCCTCTCTTATCAGTGTGTTTTTAGTTTCTCTAGATATCGCTATCTTTTGCTGTTATTTCCCATTTGAGGCTGCGCCTTCCCTCTTATTTCCCATTTGAGGCAGCGCCTTCCCTGTTATTTCCCATTTGAGGCTGCGCCCTTTGTTATTTCACATTTGAGGCTGCGTCTTCCCTATTATTTTCCATTTGAGGCTGCGCCTTCCGTGTTATTTCCCATTTGGGGCTGCGCCTTCCCTGTTATTTCCCATTTGAGGCTGCGCCTTCTCTGTTATTTCCCATTTGAGGCTGCGCCTTCCCTGTTATTTCCAATTTGAGACTGCGCCTTCTGTTATTTCTCATTTGAGGATGCGCCTTCCCTGTTATTTCCCATTTGAGGATGCGCCTTCCCTGTTGTTTTCCATTTGAGGCTGCGCCTTCTATTATTTCCTATTTGAGGCTGCGCCTTCCCTATTATTTCCCATTTCAGGCTGCGACTTCCCTATTATTTTCCATTTGAGGCTGCGTTCCCTGTTATTTTCCATTTGAGGCTGCGACTTCCCTGTTATTTTCCATTTATTCTCTATTTCTCTTATTGTTTTCAAACATACCTAGTCTATTCTCTATTTCTCTTATTGTTTTCAAACACACCTAGTCTATTCTCTATTTCTCTTATTGTTTTCAAACACACCTAGTCTATTCTCTATTTCTCTTATTGTTTTCAATCACACCTAGTCTATTCTCTATTTCTCTTATTGTTTTCAAACACACCTGATCTATTCTCTATTTCTCTTATTGTTTTTAAACACACCTAGTCTATTCTCTATTCCTCTTATTGTTATCAAACACATCAAACACGCCAAGTATGTTCTCTATTCCTTTAATTCTTGTTCTAAAACATGTAGTCTATTAACTGTTTCTGTCAATACTTCTAAATACATCATATCTGTTCTCTATTTCTTCCATCGTTTTCCAGCTCTCACGACACGTGTGTACATTTGTCATGTCTCTTAGCAGGTTAGCCTCTCAAGCCTGTTAGTCTCTCAGTCTCTTAGCTTGTTAGCAGATTAGCTCGTTAGCAAATTAACTAACCTGTTAGCCTCTCAGTCTCTTAGCTTGTTAGCAGATTAGCTCGTTAGCAAATTAACTAACCTGTTAGCCTCTTAATCTCTTAGCTTGTTAGCAGATTAGCCTGTTAGCAAATTAACCTGTTAGCCTGTTAACCTCTTAGCTTGTTAGCAGATTAACCTGTTAGCAAATTAACCTGTTAGCCTCTGTCTCTTAGCTTGTTAGCAGATTAGCCTGTTAGCAAATTAACCTGTTAGCCTCTTAGTCTCTTAGCTTGTTAGCAGATTAACCTGTTAGCAAATTAACCTGTTAGCCTCTTAGTCTCTTAGCTTGTTAGCAGATTAGCCTGTTAGCAAATTAACCTGTTAGCCTCTTTGTCTCTTAGCTTGTTAGCAGATTAACCTGTTAGCAAATTAACCTGTTAGCCTCTTAGTCTCTTAGCTTGTTAGCAGATTAGCATATTAGCAAATTAACCTGTTAGCCTCTTAGTCTCTTAGTTTGTTAGCAGATTAACCTGTTAGCCTGTTAACCTCTTAGTCTGATAAGGTGTTAGACTGTTAGCCTACTTAGTCACTTAACCTGTCAGCCTTTAGGCATTAACAATTTTAGCCTGTTAGCCTGGTAAACATCCTAGCCTGTTAGTCTCCCTTGTTAGCCTATTAGCCTCCTACTCTGCTAGCCTGTTTTATAGCTTCTTATACTCTTAGCCTGTTAGCCTCTTAGTCTGTTACCTTTCAAACCTGTTAGCGTTTAGCCTGTTAGCCTCTTTTGTTTGCCTGTTAGCCTCTTATCCTCTTAAATTGTTAACCTATTAGCCTGATAGCATGTTAGCTGTTAGCCTCTTATCCTCTTAAATTGTTAACCTATTAGCCTGATAGCATGTTAGCTGTTAGCCTCTTATCCTCTTAAATTGTTAACCTATTAGCCTGATAGCATGTTAGCTGTTAGCCTCTGAGCATGTTAACCTCTTAGCCTAGGATTTCCTTAGAATTTCTAAAAGTCATTGTTCTCTTTGCTGTTTCTCATTGTTCTCTTTGCTGTTTCTCATTGTTCTCTTTGCTGTTTCTCATTGTTCTCTTTGCTGTTTCTCATTGTTCTCTTTGCTGTTTCTCATTGTTCTCTTTGTGTTCTTGAACAGTGCAACTTCCCAGATGTACGAAGTGATCTACCTCTCCCAGATATCTGAAATTATCTACTTCTCCCAGTTATACCAAGTGATCTACTTCTCCCAGTTGTACGAAGTGATCTACTTCTTCCAAATATAAAAAGTAATCTACTTCTTCCAGATATCTGAAAGTATCTACTTCTCCCAGATATACGAAGTGATCTACTTCTTCCAGATATACGAAGTGATCTACTTCTTCCAAATATAAAAAGTAATCTACTTCTTCCAGATATCTGAAAGTATCTACTTCTCCCAGATATACGAAGTGATCTACTTCTTCCAGATATACGAAGTGATCTACTTCTTCCAGATATACGAAGTGATCTACTTCTTCCAGATATACGAAGTGATCTACTTCTCCCAGATATACGAAGTGATCTACTTTTCCCAGATATACGAATTAATCTATTTCTTCAAT
The DNA here is from genome assembly GCA_032433765.1 of Megaustenia siamemsis. Lineage (NCBI taxonomy): Eukaryota > Metazoa > Mollusca > Gastropoda > Stylommatophora > Ariophantidae > Megaustenia > Megaustenia siamemsis. The sequence goes on along the minus strand of JAVIAB010000117.1, from coordinate 7,523,481 downwards.
ATATCTGCAATTATCAACTTCTCTCAGACATACGAATTGATTTACTTCTCTCAGATACAGGAAGTGGTATAATTGTCCCAGACATAACCTACTTCTCTCAGATATATGAAGTGATCTAATTCTCTCAGATATCGGAAGCGATCTACTTCTCCCAGATATCTGAATTGATCTATTTCTCTCATATATTGGAAGCGATCTACTTCTCTCAGATATATGAACCGATTTACTTCTCCCAGATATAATAAAAAATCTACTTCTATCAGATATCGGAAGTTAACTGCTTCTTCGAGACATCCGAAGTGATCTACTTCTCTCATATATACGAAGTAATCTGGCTCTTCCAGATACACGAAGTAATCTACTTTTCTCAGTATAGGAAGTGATCTACTTCTCTCAAATATATGAAATGATCTACTTCTCTCAGATATATATATAGGGATCTACTTCTCTCAATATACAAAATGATATACTTCTGTCAAATATACGAAGTAGTCTATTTCTCTCAATATACGAAGTAATCTAATTCTCTCAATATACGAAGTGATCTACTTCTTTCAAATATACGAAGTGATCTACTTCTCTCAATATACGAAGTGATCTACTTCTTTCAAATATACGAAATGATCTACTTCTTTCAAATATACGAAGTGATCTACTTCTCTCAATATACGAAGTAATTTGCTTCTATCAATATATGAAGTGATCTACTTCTCCCGGTATATGAAGTAATCTACTTCGCTCAATATACAATGTTATCTACTTATCTCATATATAAAAGTTATCTACTTCTTTCAAATATGCGAAGTGACCTAGTTCTCTCAATATACGAAGTAATCTACTTCTCTCACTATACGAAGTAATCTACTTCTCTCATATATATGACGTAATCTATTTCTCCCATTGATTCCCCTAATAACAATACTTTATATTCCTGACTAATAACATCGATTTCTTCTCGTTTTTTCTTGTTATAGATTCGGCAGATAAGGCATTTGATTAGTTCCCTTACGTTGTGTCTACTGTACCCACAAACAAGAGAACGCCACGCAGTGCTCACCAACAGCAGAACATCAACAGTGCCCACTAACAAGAGAACGTCACCAGTGCTCACTAACAGCAGAACGTCAACAGTGCCCACTAACAAGAGAACGTCATCAGTGCCCACTAACAGCAGAACGTCAACAGTGCCCACTAACAGGAGAACGTCATCAGTGCTCACTAACAGCAGAACGTCAACAGTGCCCACTAACAGGAGAACGTCACGCAGTGCTCACCAACAGCAGAACGTCAACAGTGCCCACTAACAGCAGAACGTCATCAGTGCTCACTAACAGCAGAACGTCAACAGTGCCCACTAACAGGAGAACGTCAACAGTGCCCACTAACAGCAGAACGTCAACAGTGCCCACTAACAGGAGAACGTCACCAGTGCTCACTAACAGCAGAACGTCAACAGTGCCCACTAACAGGAGAACGTCACCAGTGCTCACTAACAGCAGAACGTCAACAGTGCCCAATAACAGGAGAACGTCACCAGTGCTCACTAACAGCAGAACGTCAACAATGTCCACTAACAAGAGAACGAAATCAGTGCCCACTAACAGCAGAACGTCACACGGTGTCCACTAACAAGAGAACGTCACACAGTGTCCACTAACAGCAGAACGTCGACAGTGCCCACTAACAGGAGAACGTCACACAGTGTCCACTAACAAGAGAACGTCACCAGTGCTTACTAACAAGAGAACGTCATCAGTGCTCACTAACCAGAGAACGTCAACAGTGCTCACTAACAAGAGAACGTCAACAGTGCTAACTAACAAGAGAAATTCAATAGTGCGCACAAATCAGAGAACGTCAACAGTGCCCACAAACAAGAGAACGTCAACAGTGCCCACTAACAAGAGAACGTCAACAATGCTCACAAACCAGAGAACGTCAGCAGTGCTCACAAACCAGAGAACGTCAACAGTGCTCACTAGGCAAAGAACGTCAACAATGCTCACAAATAGAGAACGTCAACAGTGCTCACTAACCAAAGAAATTCAACAGTGCTCACAAATCAGAGAGCGTCAACAGTGCCCACTAACAAGAGAACGTCCACAGTGCTAACTAACAAGAGAACGTCATACAGTGCCCACTAACAAGAGAACGTTAACAGTGCTCACAAACCAGAGAACGTCAACAGTGCTCATAAACCAGAGAGCGTCAACAGGCTCACTTACACGAGAACGTCACTCTGTGTCCACTAACAAGAGAACGTCAACAGTGCCCACTAACAAGAGAACGTCACACAGTGCCCACTAACAAGAGAACGTCACACAGTGCCCACTAACAAGAGGATGTCACACAGTGCCCACTAACAAGGGAACGTCACAAAGTGCCCTCTAACGAGAGAACGTCAACAGTGCCCACTAACAAGAGAAAGTCACACAGCGCCCACTAATAAGAGAAAGTCACACAATGCCCACTAACAAGAGAAAGTCACACAGGGCCCACTAACAAGAGAAAGTCACACAGTGCCCACTAACAAGAGAAAGTCACACAGTGCCCACTAACAAGAGAAAGTCACACAGTGCCCACTAACAAGAGAACTACGACGTCCAGAGAACAAAAGTGTCACTCATTGAGACAGACGAGCCAACGCTGCCTGTACATCACATCCGAGTTATAAGTTGATGACAGTGCCCAATGTCAAGCAAACATCAAATACATCTTTGATTCATCCATTTTTTTTTTTTTCGATCTGCATCACTCACTGAATCCACTTTTCGTGCAAACTACACTGGTGCAGCTGTCAACTTCATGTGTGTGTGTACACTGGTGTATCTGTCAACTTCATGTTTGTGTACACTGGTGTAGCCGTCAACTTAATGTGTATGTATACAGGTGTAACCGTCAACTTAATGTGTGTACACAGGTGTAGCCGTCAACTTAATGTTTGTGTGCACTGGTCTAGCCATCCAATAATGTGTGCACACTGGTGTAACCATAACCTTAATGTATGTGTACACTGGTCTAGCCACTAATAATGTGTGTACACTGGTGTAGCCATCAACTTAATTTGTGTGTACCCTAGTGTAGCCGTCAATTTAATGAGTGTACACTGGTGTAGCCGTCAATTGAATTTGTGTGTACTCTGATGTCGCCGTCAACTTAATGTGTGTATACTCTGGTGTAGCCGTCAACTTCATATGTGTACACTGGTGTAGCTATCAACTTCATGTGTTTGTACATTGTTATAGTCTTCTACTTCATGTGTGTACAATGATGGAGCCGTCAAATTAATGTGTGTGTACACTGATGTAGCCATCAACTTTGTGTGTGTGTGTGTGTGCACTGGTGTAGCCGTCAACTTAATGTGCGTGTGTGTGTGTGCACTGATGTAGCCATCAACTTAATGTGTGTGTGTGCACTGGTGTAGCCATCAACTTAATGTGTGGGTATATTGATGTAGTCGCCAACTTAATGTGTGTGTATACTGATGTAGCCGTCATCTTAATGTGTGTGCATACTGATGTAGTCGTCAACTTAATTTGTGACGACTACATGTTGCCACCAACTTAACGTGTGTGTATACTGATGTAGCCATCAACTTAATGTGTGTACACTGGTGTAATTGTCAACTTCATATGTGTGTACACTGATATAGCTGTCAACTTTCATGTGTGTGTACACTGGTGTAGCCGTAAACTTCATGTGTATGTGCACTGGAGTAACCATCAACCTAATGTGCGTCTACACTGATGTAGCCATCAACGTCATGTGTGCGCACACTGGAGTAGCCATCAATTTAATGTGTGTCTACACTGATGTAACCAGTAACTTCATGTGTGTGTACACTGGAGTAGCCATCAACTTAATGTCACGATTCCTCACCGACCTTCTTGTGTGACAAAGTAAAAGATAAACAGTCACGTGAACGTCTATGTTATGAGATCTTGTTCTATGTGTCACGTGACCTTAACACGTCGTGCTCTATGTGTGACGTGAACATCCCGTGAAGACGTGCTCTATTTGTCACGTGACCATCTCATTAAGTCTTTTTCTATGTGTCACGTGACCATGTAACGACGTCTTTTTTCTATGTTACTTGACCATGTAATCAAGTCTTGTTCTGTGCCCCATGAACATGTAATCTAGCCTTGTTCTAGATGTCACGTGACCATATCAAAGTCATATTATATATGCCACATGACCATTGTCATCAAGTCTTGTTCTGTGGGTTACGTGACCATGTTATCAAGTCTTGTTATATGGGTCACGTAACCATATCATCATGCCTTGCTCTATGAGTCTAGTGACCATATCATCAAGTCTTGTTCTATGTGGCACGTGACCATGCCTTAAAGTCTTAGTCTATGTGTCACGTGACCATATCATCAAATCTTCTTCTATGTGTCACGTTCCCATGTTATCAAGTCTTACTCTATGAGTCACGTGGCCATGTCATGAAATCTTGTTATATGCATCACGTGCCATGCCATCATGTCTTCTTCTATGTGTCATGTGGCCATGCCATCAAGTCTTGCTCTATGTGTCACGTACAGTACCTCCTCTGTTAATGACATCACTTATCTCTATGGTGATCGACATTTACCAAGTTTAGAATCCTGCAATAAAATTATTAATAACGGTTTTGCTAGCAAGAGTCTGTGTCGCTGGATCCATTCATCAGATCCACCCAAAGTCTGTGAGCGCAGGAAATGTCTGCCATAGATCACGTATTATCTCACTACATCTCACGTGATGGGAAATATCCACGGCAAAGATTTGCATTTCCTTGGCAATTACATTTGTCAGGGGCGGCAACTGCGTGCTGGAAGCGGATGATTGATTTGTCACGTGGTCACGATTGATGGATTGGAAGGGTTCAGACGCGTGACCAGGGCTTCAAAGTGGTTCAGAGAACATGAGAACTAATGAATTAATAGCTAGTTCTAATGTGTTCTGTGTGGGGAGGAGTTGGAGGGGGGAATTGTGTGTGTGTGTGTGTGTGTGTTGTAGGGAAGAGTGGAGTATTGTTAATTGCATTATTAAGATGTCTAGAGAGAGTGTTTGAGTGTGGGGAGAGTGTGGATAGTGGAAGATGTCTAGAGAGTGTCTGAGTGTGGGGAGAGTGTGGATAGTGGAAGATGTCTAGAGAGAGTGTCTGAGTGTGGGGAGAGTGTGGATAGTGGAAGATGTCTAGAGAGTGTCTGAGTGTGGGGAGAGTGTGGATAGTGGAAGATGTCTAGAGAGAGTGTCTGAGTGTGGGGAGAGTGTGGATAGTGGAAGATGTCTAGAGAGAATGTCTGAGTGTGGGGAGAGTGTGGATAGTGGAAGATGTCTAGAGAGAGTGTCTGAGTGTGGGGAGAGTGTGGATAGTGGAAGATGTCTAGAGAGAATGTCTGAGTGTGGGGAGAGTGTGGATAGTGGAAGATGTCTAGAGAGAGTGTCTGAGTGTGGGTAGAGTGTGGATAGTGGAAGATGTCTAGAGAGAATGTCTGAGTGTGGGGAGAGTGTGGATAGTGGATGATGTCTAGAGAGAATGTCTGAGTGTGGGGAGAGTGTGGATAGTGGAAGATGTCTAGAGAGAATGTCTGAGTGTGAGGAGAGTGTGGATAGTGGAAGATGTCTAGAGAGAATGTTTGAGTGTGGGGAGAGTGTGGATAGTGGAAGATGTCAATAGAGAATGTCTGAGTGTGGGGAGAGTGTGGATAGTGGAAGATGTCTATAGAGAATGTCTGAGTGTGGGGAGAGTGTGGATAGTGGAAGATGTCTAGAGAGAATGTCTGAGTGTGAGGAGAGTGTGGATAGGGGAAGATGTCTAGAGAGAATGTCTGAGTGTGGGGAGAGTGTGGATAGTGGAAGATGTCTAGAGAGAGTGTTTGAGTGTGTGGATAGTGGAAGATGTCTAGAGAGATGTTTGAGTGTGGGGAGAGTGTGGATAGTGGAAGATGTCTAGAGAGAGTGTTTGAGTGTGTGGATAGTGGAAGATGTCTAGAGAGATGTTTGAGTGTGGGGAGAGTGTGGATAGTGGAAGATGTCTAGAGAGAGTGTCTGAGTGTGGGAAGAGTGTGGATAGTGGAAGATGTCTAGAGAGAGTGTTTGAGTGTGGGAAGAGTGTGGATAGTGGAAGATGTCTAGAGAGAATGTCTGAGTGTGGGGAGAGTGTGGATAGTGGAAGATGTCTAGAGAGAGTGTTTGAGTGTGGGGAGAGTGTGGATGGTGGAAGATGTCTAGAGAGAGTGTTTGAGTGTGGGGAGAGTGTGGATAGTGGAAGATGTCTCGAGAGAGTTTTTGAGTGTGGGGAGAGCGGATAGTGGAAGATGTCTAGAGAGAGTGTTTAAGTGTGGAGAGAGTGTGGATAGTGGAAGATGTCTAGAGATAGTGTTTGAGTGTGGGGAGAGTGTGAATAGTGGAAGATGTCTAGAGGGAGTGTTTGAGTGTGGGGAGAGTGGATAGTGGAAGATGTCTAGAGAGAGTGTGGAAAGTGGAAGATGTCTAGAGAGAGTGTTTGAGTGTGGGGAGAGTGGATAGTGGAAGATGTCTAGAGAGAGTGTGGATAGTGGAAGATGTCTAGAGAAAGTGTTTGAGTGTGGGGAGAGTGGATAGTGGAAGATGTCTAGAGAGAGTGTGGATAGTGGAAGATGTCTAGAGAGAGTGTTTGGGTGTGGGGAGAGTGGATAGTGGAAGATGTCTAGAGAGAGTGTGGATAGTGGAAGATGTCTAGAGAGAGTGTGGATAGTGGAAGATGTCTAGAGAGAGTGTGGATAGTGGAAGATGTCTAGAGAGAGTGTTTGGGTGTGGGGAGAGTGGATAGTGGAAGATGTCTAGAGAGAGTGTTTGAGTGTGGGGAGAGAGTGGATAGTGGAAGATGTCTAGAGAGAGTGTCTAAGTGTGAGGAGAGTGTGGGGAGTGTGGATAGTGGAAGATGTCTAGAGAGAGTGTCTGAGTGTTGGGAGAGTGTGGATAGTGGAAGATGTCTAGATATAGTGTTTGAGTGTGGGGAGAGTGTGAGGAGAGTGTGGGAAGTGTGGATAGTGGAAGATGTCTAGAGAGAGTGTCTAAGTGTGAGGAGAGTGTGAGGAGAGTGTGGGGAGTGTGGATAGTGGAAAATGTCTAGAGAGAGAGTCTAAGTGTGAGGAGAGTGTAAGGAGAGTGTGGGGAGTGTTGATAGTGGAAGATGTCTAGAGAGTGTCTGAGTGTGGGGAGAGTGTGGATAGTGGAAGATGTCTAGAGAGAGTGTTTGAGTGTGGGAAGAGTGTGGATAGTGGAAGATGTCTAGAGAGAATGTTTAAGTGTGGGGAGAGTGTGGATAGTGGAAGATGTCTAGAGAGAATGTCTGAGTGTGGGGAGAGTGTGGATAGTGGAAGATGTCTAGAGAGAGTGTTTGGGTGTGGGGAGAGTGTGGATAGTGGAAGATGTCTAGAGAGAATGTTTGAGTGTGGGGAGAGTGTGGATAGTGGAAGATGTCTAGAGAGAGTGAGTGTGGGGAGAGTGTGGATAGTGGAAGATGTCTAGAGAAAGTGTCTGAGTGTGGGGAGAGTGTGGATAGTGGAAGATGTCTAGAGAAAGTGTCTGAGTGTGGGGAGAGTGTGGATAGTGGAAGATGTCTAGAGAAAGTGTCTGAGTGTGGGGAGAGTGTGGATAGTGGAAGATGTCTAGAGAGTGTTTGAGTGTGGGGAGAGTGTGGATAGTGGAAGATGTCTAGAGAGAATGTTTGAGTGTGGGGAGAGTGTGGATAGTGGAAGATGTCTAGAGAGAGTGTTTGAGTGTGGGTAGAATGTGGATAGTGAAAGATGTCTAGAGAGAGTGTTTGAGTGTGGGAAGAGTGTGGATAGTGGAAGATGTCTAGAGAAAGTGTCTGCGTGTGGGGAGAGTGTGGATAGTGGAAGATGTCTAGAGAAAGTGTCTGAGTGTGGGGAGAGTGTGAATGGTGGAAGATGTCTAGAGAGAGTGTTTGAGTGTAGGGAGAGTGTGGATAGTGGAAGATGTCTAAAGAGAGTGTTTGAGTGTGGGGAGAGCGGATAGTGGAAGATGTCTAGAGAGAGTGTTTAAGTGTGGAGAGAGTGTGGATAGTGGAAGATGTCTAAAGAGAGTGTCTGAGTGTGGGGAGAGCGGATAGTGGAAGATGTCTAGAGGGAGTGTTTGAGTGTGGGAGAGTGTGGATAGTGGAAGATGTCTAGAGAAAGTGTTTGAGTGTGGGGAGAGTGTGGATAGTGGAAGATGTCTAGAGAGCGTGTCTGAGTGTGGGGAGTGTGGATAGTGGAAGATGTCTAAAGAGAGTGTATGAGTGTGGGGAAAATGTGGATGAAGGAAGATGTCTAGAGGGAGTGTTTGAGTGAGGGGAGAGTGGTTAGTGGAAAATGTCTAAAAAGAGTGTTTGATTGTTAGAAGAGTGTGGATAGTGGAAGATGTCTAAAAAGATTGTTTGAGTGTGGGGAGAGTGGTTAGTGGAAGATATCTAGAGGGAGTGTTTGAGTGTGGGAAGAGCGGATAGTGGAAGATGTCTAAAAAGAGTGTTTGAGTGTGGGGAGAGCGGATAGTGGAAGATGTCTAAAAAGAGTGTTTGAGTGTGGGGAGAGTGGATAGTGGAAGATGTCTAAAAAGAGTGTTTGAGTGTGGGGAGTGGTTAGTGGAAGATGTCTAGAGAGTGTCTGAGTGTGGGGAGAATGTGGATGAAGGAAGATGTCTAGAGGGAGTGTTTGAGTGTGGGGAGAATGTGGATGAAGGAAGATGTCTAGAGAGAGTGTTTGAGTGTGGGGAGAGTGGATAGTGGAAGATGTCTAGAGAGTGTCTGAGTGTGGGGAGAGTGGATAGTGGAAGATGTCTAGAGAGAGTTATGAGTGTGGGGAGAGTGGATAGTGGAAGATGTCTAGATGTCATGTAGGTCTATCTGTGCCAAGAGAAGACATGCAGGTCAACATGTACAGCACAATGTATGTTAAAAGGATGCAAATTCGGAACGTTTTTCAGAATCTCAAGACTTTATCTGCATGATTAATTTGTTACTCTCCCTTGCATCGGCTTTATCGCAGCCACGGGTCCTACCTGGATTCAAAGTAACATAAACAATACACAGTACTGACATAGACTTCAGACAGAGACACAAACGGAAACAGTGACCAACATAGACAACATGGAAATTGATTATCATAGACAATGAACAGCGACGAACACACACAGACCAAACCAGTTGTGAGAATGGGATTGAAGCTTGGTCCTGTTGAAGCAAACACAGGCACAGATACACTAACACACACACACACGACACAGGCATACTAACACACAGACACAAACACAGGCACGCTAACACACACACACATAAACACAGACACACTAACACACACAAACAAAGGCACATACACACTAACACACACAAACACAGGCACACTAACACACAAACAAAGACACACTAACACTCACAAACACAGGCACACACACACAACAAACACAGGCACACGCACAAACACAGGCACACACACAAACACAGGCACATACACAAACACAGGCACACTAACACAAACACAGGCACACACACAAACACAGGCACATACACAAACACAGGCACACTAACACAAACACAGGCACACACACAAACACAGGCACATACACAAACACAGGCACATACACAAACACAGGTACATACACAAACACAGGCACACACACAAACACAGGCACATACACAAACACAGGCACACTAACACAAACACACAAACACAGGCACATACACAAACACAGGTACATACACAAACACAGGCACACTAACACAAACACAGGCACATACACAAACACAGGCACATACACAAACACAGGTACATACACAAACACAGGCACACACACAAACACAGGCACATACACAAACACAGGCACACTAACACAAACACACAAACACAGGCACATACACAAACACAGGTACATACACAAACACAGGCACACTAACACAAACACAGGCACATACACAAACACAGGTACATACACAAACACAGGCACACACACAAACACAGGCACACTAACACAAACACACAAACACAGGCACATACACAAACACAGGTACATACACAAACACAGGCACACTAACACAAACACAGGCACATACACAAACCCAGGCACACACACAAACACAGGCACATACACAAACACAGGCACACACACAAACACAGGCACATACACAAACACAGGCACACACACAAACACAGGCACATACACAAACACAGGTACACACACAAACACAGGCACACTAACACAAACACACAAACACAGGCACATACACAAACACAGGTACACACACAAACACAGGCACACACACAAACACAGGTACACACACAAACACAGGCACACACACAAACACAGGTACACACACAAACACAGGCACACTAACACAAACACACAAACACAGGCACACTAACACAAACATACAAACGCAGGCACACTAACACAAACATACAAACACAGGCACACTAACACATACACACACACACAGGCACACACACAAACACAAGCACACTAACGCATCCTCACAAACACAGGCACACACACACAAGCACAAGCACACTAACACAAACACAGACACACTAACACATACACACAAACACAGGTACACACAGAAACACAGGCACACACACAGAAACATAGGTACACTAAAACACACACACAAACACAGGCACACTTATACACCCACACAAACACATACACACTAATACATATATTCAAACACAGGCAAACTAACACATACACACAAACACAGGCACACTAACACATACACATAAACACAGACACATTAATACATACACACAAACACAGGCACACTAACACATATACACAAACACGGGCACACTAATACATATATTCAAACACAGGCAAACTAACACATACACACAAACGCAGGCACACTAACACATACACATAAACATAAACACATACACATTAATACATACACACAAACACAGGCAAACTAACACATACACACAAACATAGGCACAGACAAATTCACACACACAAACACACACAGAAACACATACACACAAACACAGACACAGATACACTACATACACACAAACACCGACACACTCACACAAACACAGATACTCTACATACACACAAATACATATACACTAACACGAATACACACAAACACAGACACACTAACACCCACACACAAACATACACACACAAAACACACACACACACACACACACAAACCAACGCATAGGCTGATTGAGTTGTGTTAAAGCGATCGAGGCTTCGTTATGTTGAAGCAAACACACACACTAACACACACACAAAACACACACACTAACACACACACACTAACACACACACAAAACACACACACTAACACACACACAAACTAACACACACACAAAACACACACACTAACACACACACAAAACACACACACTAACACACACACAAAACACACACACTAACACACACACAAAACACACAAAATAACTGGCAGGTACGGGTCAAGCCCCCATCTCATTGATTCTCTGAGAATCCCCTGCAGAAATTCACCTCCGAGCCGTCACGAGCATGCGGAGAGCAACAATGATTTAGTACCCGAGTGCAGCAGACCACGTGTCATTACAATAGACCAGTTCGCTTCACCGGTTCTACGAGTCCACGGAAATTTATATCGCTGTTCCAGTGATTGACTTCACAACAAGACAGATTTCTTTCTGCTCGAGCTTCTATTCTCACTCGCGTACTGCAGTCGATGGCCTCACAACCGGTAATGATTTTAACATATTTATTTTAGCCCGTTAAAAATGACTAGAATATGTTGCTCTGTTTTGTACGAGCGGGACATCTCATAGGGAGTTGTGGAGGTAGATAAATTGTTGAGTCAGTTGTTGAGATGTGGACGGGAGTTGTGGAGGTAGATAAATTGTTGAGTCAGTTGTTGAGATATTGACGGGTGTTGTGGAGGTAGATAAATTGTTGAGTCAGTTGTTGAGATATTGACGGGTGTTGTGGAGGCAGATAAATTGTTGAATCAGTTGTTGAGATATGGACGGGAGTTGTGAAGGTAGATAAATTGTTGAGTCAGTTGTTGAGATATTGACGGGTGTTGTGGAGGTAGATAAATTGTTGAGTCAGTTGTTGAGATATTGACGGGTGTTGTGGAGGTAGATAAATTGTTGAGTCAGTTGTTGAGATGTGGACGGGAGTTGTGGAGGTAGATAAATTGTTGAGTCAGTTGTTGAGATATGGACGGAAGTTGTGGAGGTAGATAAATTGTTGAGTCAGTTGTTGAGATATGGACGGAAGTTGTGGAGGTAGATAAATTGTTGAGTCAGTTGTTGAGATATGGACGGAAGTTGTGTAGGCAGATAAATTGTTGAGTCAGTTGTTGAGATATTGACGGGAGTTGTGGAGGCAGATAAATTGTTGAGTCAGTTGTTGAGATATGGACGGAAGTTGTGGAGGTAGATAAATTGTTGAGTCAGTTGTTGAGATATGGACGGAAGTTGTGGAGGTAGATAAATTGTTGAGTCAGTTGTTGAGATATGGACGGAAGTTGTGTAGGCAGATACATTGTTGAGTCAGTTGTTGAGATATTGACGGGAGTTGTGGAGGCAGATAAATTGTTGAATCAGTTGTTGAGATATGGACGGGAGTTGTGAAGGTAGATAAATTGTTGAGTCAGTTGTTGAGATATTGACGGGTGTTGTGGAGGTAGATAAATTGTTGAGTCAGTTGTTGAGATATTGACGGGTGTTGTGGAGGTAGATAAATTGTTGAGTCAGTTGTTGAGATGTGGACGGGAGTTGTGGAGGTAGATAAATTGTTGAGTCAGTTGTTGAGATGTGGACGGGAGTTGTGGAGGTAGATAAATTGTTGAGTCAGTTGTTGAGATGTGGACGGGTGTTGTGGAGGTAGATAAATTGTTGAGTCAGTTGTTGAGATGTGGACGGGAGTTGTGGAGGCAGATAAATTATTGAGTCAGTTGTTGAGATATTGACGGGTGTTGTGGAGGTAGATAAATTGTTGAGTCAGTTGTTGAGATATGGACGGGAGTTGTGGAGGCAAATAAATTGTTGAGTCAGTTATTGAGATATTGACGGGAGTTGTGGAGGTAGATAAATTGTTGAGTCAGTTGTTGAGATATGGACGGAAGTTGTGGAGGTAGATAAATTGTTGAGTCAGTTGTTGAGATATGGACGGGAGTTGTGAAGGTAGATAAATTGTTGAGTCAGTTGTTGAGATATGGACGGGAGTTGTGTAGGTAGATAAATTGTTGAGTCAGTTGTTGAGATATTGACGGGAGTTGTGGAGGCAGATAAATTGTTGAATCAGTTGTTGAGATATGGACGGGAGTTGTGAAGGTAGATAAATTGTTGAGTCAGTTGTTGAGATATGGACAGGAGTTGTGGAAACAGAGAAATTGTTGAGTCAGTTGTTGAGATATGGACGGGAGTTGTGAAGGTAGGTAAATTGTTGAGTCAGTTGTTGAGATATGCACAGGAGTTGTGGAAACAGAGAAATTGTTGAGTCAGTTGTTGAGATATGGACGGAAGTTGTGTAGGCAGATAAATTGTTGAGTCAGTTGTTGAGAAATGGACGGGAGTTGTGGAGACAGATACATTGTTGAGTCAGATGTTGAGATATTGGCGGAAGTTGTAGACAAAGAGAAGTTGTGGGAGGACGCACAAGCGAGATGTTACAGTTAAATGTGGAGTCTACCGGGAAGATGTAAACATAGGGCAAACAGACGTTTCTAAGGGGAAAAGGTGAACGTTTGTTCCCTGATCATTTTACTGATTACAGCACAGTAATGTATGAAGATACTTCAAAGATAGAGAGATTACAGCACAGTAATGTATGAAGATACTTCAAAGATAGAGAGATTACAGCACAGTAATGTATGAAGATACTTCAAAGATGGAGAGATTACTGCACAGTAATGTATGAAGATACTTCAAAGATGAGAAATTGCAGCACAGTAATGTATGAAGATACTTCAAAGATGGAGAGATTACTGCACAGTAATGTATGAAGATACTTCAAAGATGAGAAATTGCAGCACAGTAATGTATGAAGATACTTCAAAGATGGAGAGATTACTGCACAGTAATGTATGAAGATACTTCAAAGATGGAGAGATTACTGCACAGTAATGTATGAAGATACTTCAAAGATGGAGAGATTACTGCACAGTAATGTATGAAGATACTTCAAAGATGAGAAATTGCAGCACAGTAATGTATGAAGATACTTCAAAGATGGAGAGATTACTGCACAGTAATGTATGAGGATACTTCAAAGATGAGAAATTGCAGCACAGTAATGTATGAAGATACTTCAAAGATGGAGAGATTACTGCACAGTAATGTATGAAGATACTTCAAAGATGGAGAGATTACTGCACAGTAATGTATGAAGATACTTCAAAGATGGAGAGATTAGTGCACAGTAATGTATGAAGATACTTCAAAGATGGAGAGATTACTGCACAGTAATGTATGAAGATACTTCAAAGATGGAGAGATTACTGCACAGTAATGAATGAAGATACTTCAAAGATGGAGAGATTACTGCACAGTAATGTATGAAGATACTTCAAAGATGGAGAGATTACTGCACAGTAATGTATGAAGATACTTCAAAGATGGAGAGATTACTGCACAGTAATGTATGAAGATACTTCAAAGATGGAGAGATTACTGCACAGCAATGTATGAACATACACCAGATACAGCATACCAATTCCGGGGATAGGAAAGTCATCCGGAAGTGATGATATTCCAGCTGAAGTCACCCAAACTGGAGGGGAGGCCAGTGCTCGTATTTACCATATACTGTGTGTGAAAGTCTGGAAAAAGGCAAACAGGCCAAAAGCCTGATCAGCGTTCATTCCCATTCCACAGAAAGGAAATCTGAAACTTGTGTTGCAACTACAGAACTATTGCCCTAATAAGCCATAAGTAAAAGGTAAAGTACCCCCGCCACGCCAAGTGGTGTATAGGGAATATGGTGTTAGTGACCCGTCACGCCAAGTGGTGTATAGGGAATATGGTGTTAGTGACCCGTCACGCCAAGTGGTGTATAGGGAATATGGTGTTAGTGACCCGCCACGCCAAGTGGTGTATAGGGAATATGGTGTTAGTGACCCGCCACGCCAAGTGGTGTATAGGGAATATGGTGTTAGTGACCCGTCACGCCAAGTGGTGTATAGGGAATATGGTGTTAGTGACCATAAATTTTACAGACCTTCGACACATGATTTTTGAGGTAATGTGGTCGGTATTACGCCTGCGCCGCTTTACTTTCTATCTATTGACCTTTCGAGCCGTAACCGGCCCATAGGGCGTAGACCAAG
Source organism: Megaustenia siamemsis (assembly GCA_032433765.1). Classification (NCBI taxonomy): domain Eukaryota; kingdom Metazoa; phylum Mollusca; class Gastropoda; order Stylommatophora; family Ariophantidae; genus Megaustenia; species Megaustenia siamemsis. Next base: position 7,508,171 of record JAVIAB010000117.1, on the reverse strand, counting down.
ATACACCTTCTCCTATATGAATTTTTTGGTCTAGCAGTTTTCTTTTAAAGATATTTTATCAAATCTCGCCATCTGTCTCTGTTCTGTGCAAGCAGTTCTATCTCATTGAGGCAGCCGATTCCCGCTGCTCTTGCCTCTCTCATCAATGTTCTTCTCAGTGTCTCCCTGGGTCTTCCTCTTTTTCTTTTACCTGTTGTTTCCCATATGAGGGCTTGCTTTGCTATTCGATTATTATCTCTTCTCATCACATGTCCAACGTATGACCATCGTCTTTTCTTTATTACTGAAGATATTAGTGGTTGACTGGCGATTTCTCTAATTTCCTCGTTTGTTTTGAATTCGTTCCACGCTATACCAAGTATTTTCCTTAGACATTTATTTTCGAATGCGTTCAACTTTGTTTCTATATCTCTTGTTGTTTTCCAGCTTTCACACGCATACGTAAGGGTTGATAGTACATTTGATTTGAATAGCCTAAGTTTTGTGTTTGTGCTGATGAGCTTTACTTTCCCCCGATAAAAAATGCTGTACCTATTAAAGGCTGGGTGAACGGAAGCCGTCGGTTGGGATCAAACCCTACCTCTGGTCCTTTGGAGTCCAGTTCATTAACCACTGAACTATCGCGGCTCCCCTAATTAGCCATGCCCGCAACATTCTTTTGTTGATCACCATGAATAAGATAGAAAGTTAGAGCAAGGACTTCATGTAGTTCAAGCAAGCTTCAGATATAGTAGAGGTAGAAGTACCGGGACCACATCTTTAACATGAGGAACATACTTGAGAAGTGTAAGGAATACAACATAGAACTACATACATGCTTCATAGAGTACAGCAAGGTCTTTGAGAAGTGTAGGGAATACAACATAGAGCTACATACATGTTTCATAGATTACAGCAAGGTCTTTGTGAAGTGTAGGGAATACAACATAGAACTACATACATGCTTCATAGAGTACAGCAAGGTCTTTGAGAAGTGTAAGGAATACAACATAGAACTACATACATGCTTCATAGATTACAGCAAGGTCTTTGTGAAGTGTAGGGAATACAACATAGAACTACATACATGCTTCATAGAGTACAGCAAGGTGTTTGAGAAGTGTAAGGAATACAACATAGAACTACATACATGCTTCATAGATTACAGCAAGGTCTTTGTGAAGTGTAGGGGATACAACATAGAACTGATAAGATAAGTGATTGTAAGTTAAAAATAAGTTATTGTAAGTTAAAGATAAGTGATTGTAAGTTAAAGATAAGTGATTGTAATTTAAAGGTAAGTGATTGTAAGTTAAAGATAGGTTATTGTAAGTTAAAGATAGATTATTGTTAGTTAAAGATAAGTTATTGCGAGTTAAAGATAAGTGAATGTATGGTAAAGATAAATTATTGTAGGTTAAAGATAAGTGATTATAAGGTAAACATAAGTGATTCTAAGTTAAAGGTAAGTGATTGTAAGGTAGAGATGTAATTGTAAGTTAAAGATAAGTGATTGTAAAGTAATGATACATGATTGTAAGTTAAATATAAATGATTGTAATTTAAAGATAAGTGATTGCAAGTTAAAGATAATTGACTGTAAAGTAAAGATAAATGATTGTAAGTTAAATATAAATGATTGTAAGTTAAAGATAAGTGATTGTAAGTTAAAGATTGTGCACACACAAAAGGGATCATTATTGACGTGAGTAAATAAGAGAAGTGAGATAGCAGGAGTTGGTGGCAGGTACAGACTTGTGTTGATTGACATGCTCATGGTCCCTGGTCCATTCTTCTGGAAACTGGAGAAATATCCTGCTACTGCTGCTACTGCTGATGCTACAGCTGCTGCTGCTACTGCTACTGGTGTTGCTGCTACTGCTGTTGCTGCTACTGGTGCTGCTGCTACTGCTGTTGCTGCTACTGGTGCTGCTGCTACTGCTACTGGTGCTGCTGCTACTGCTGTTGCTACTACTGGTGCTGCTGCTACTGCTGTTGCTGCTACTGCTACTGGTGCTGCTGCTACTGCTGCTTTGATTCTGCATCTACAACATCCATCACCCCCATTCCCGCAAATTCCCTCACCCCCAACCTTCATTCCTCTACACAGAAATCAGGTATGGTCGATTGTGCCAGCGCTCAACGTGATAGTTTGCATGTCTGTAAGATGGTGGCAGTCGTGTCAAAGAGCGGTGGACAATCAGGCTTATGTTTGGGGGGGGGGGGGGGCAATAATGATGTTTGCAGTAGCTGGGTAGTCAGAGCAATGTAAGTCATCGGCTCAAAGAAAGTCAGACTTTCGAGTCAACTTTTGGTCATAAATCTGGTCACCGGTAGGGGCAGTCACGTACTGGTTGTTGGACTGTGAGTCTGTGTATCTGGGAGAGAGAGAGAGTGAGAGAGAGAGAGAGAGAGAGAGAGAAATGAGTGCGCATGTGCATGAGGCGTGATACATCTGCATGCGAGCTAGTACCAACATGAACAGTTATACTAAATAGCAACATGAACAGTTATACTAAATAGCAACATGAACAGTTATACTAACTAGCAACATGACCGAATATGAACTATTTGAAATTATATTCAATAAATTTATTTTATAATTCGCGTATTTAGTAGTTCTCTTTTTATTTTTAGTTGTTTTAAAACTTCTTCGTTTGTTATCTTTTGTTTCCATCCAATTCTACCTATTCTTCTATAAATCCACATTTCAAAAGCTTCAATTTTCTATTCTGTTTTCGTGTCTAATGTCCATGTTTCTGCACCATACAGGAATATTGAGAAGATGTAACATTTTGCCATTCTTTGTTTCAGCCCTGCTAATATTTGTTTTGTTATTAGTATATTTTTCATGGCATTAAAATTACTTTTTGCCATACCTATTCTTTTGTTTATTTCATTTTTTCCATTTTCCATCATTGGTTATAGTATGTCCTAGGTAGTTGTAACTCTGGACTGTCTCCAGATGTATTCCCTCAACTGTGATATTTAATTGTAGGTCTTGAGAATTTTCTTTGTTTATGATCATAGTTTTAGTCTTTTTGATATTCATTTCTAGTCCATATTTTTTGCTTGTTATGTTTATCACATTAAGCAATTGTTGTAGGTTTTTATGATTTTCTGCTAGTAGAACAGTATCATCAGCATATCTTAGGTTATTGATTATCTTTCCGTTAATGTTTAGGCCTGGCATCTCTATGATGTTTTTAAAGATTTGCTCAGTGTATAGATTGAACAAGCTTGGTGATAGGATGCATCCTTGTCTTACTCCTCTTTTTATGTCCATGGGTGTAGAGTTCTCCTTGTTATATTTTATTATTGCTGTTTGCTCCCAGTACAAATTACATATTAGTCGTATGTCTGTGTCGTCTAGATTTATATCCTTTAGACAGTCTATAAGTTGGTTCTGGTGTATTCTATCGAAAGCTTTGGTGTAGTCTATAAAGCAGGCATATATTGGTTCGTTTACTTCTGTGTACTTTTCAATCAATGTTCTCATGCTAAATATGGCTTCTTTTGTCCCACTGTTTTTCCTGAATCCAAATTGTTGCTCATCTAATTGAGTATTGATTTTATTCTGAATCCTTCCCTGTATAACTTTTAGTAAAAAAAAATGTGTTACCTGGCTCATTAGGCTTATTGTTCTGAAATCACTGCATTCAACTGAACCATTCTTTTTAGGCAATGCAATGAAAGTTGATGTTTTTAGATTGTTTGGTATGTATCCTGTATGGTATATGTCATTGCATATGTCTGTGATCACTTCGATGCCAAACTCTTCTAGAGCCTGTATCATCTCTATCTATATATTGTCAGGTCCTGCTGCCTTTCCCTTTTTCATTGTTTTTATAACTTTTTCTACTTCAGATTTCAGGATTTTATAGCTGTATGTACATTTTATGTCTGGCTTTTTTGTCCCTTTCATCATGAAATAATTCTGTTATATATTCTTGCCATCTATCTATTATATCTTTGTTGTCTGTTAGCATTCTTCCCTCTTTGTTTGCAATACATCCATTTCCTGCAGATTTTTTGTCTTTATTAGTCATTCTCTTTATTTCTGTGTGCATCTCTCTTAAGTTTTGTTTACTTTCCATAGTTTCGACTTCTAGACATCTTTGGTTGAGCCAGTCTTCTTTTACCTTTTTGCACATTCTCCGTATTTCATTGTCAATATCCTTGTATCTGGCAGTGTTTTTCGCTTGTCTTCTTTCTTCCATTTTTTCTAAGATTTTGTCAGTTATCCATTTTTGTTTTTTGTTACTTTCCTTTTTGGGCAAGGTGTTGCAGGATTCTTGCATGCTGTTTTTTTATGCATTGCCATTTTGTTGTGACTTTTTCCTCAGGATTTTCTCTTCTGTACTGCTCAATTAAGGTGACCATATTTTTGAAATCCCATTCCGGGACGGAATAATTTTACTTCAATTTTCCATCAATAAAATTACATTTCTTCTTGCTGTCATTTTCAAGTGAATAATACATACATTTTAAAACATATAATAATATAGACCTACAATACGCTATCAGGATAATCAGGAGATAAAAAAAAAACAGTGATACTCACTTAAATTGAAGGTGAAACAGAGATGCTGTACTTTTCAGATGAGTGAATTTTCTGTAAAATGTCCTTCTTTGTATGCAGCATCTTATAAAATTCGACACATGTTCCCTCATAGTTCACTTTGGTGATCAACATGGCTTTTAAAGTTTCAACACCTAGTTGTGTTTTATCATCTGTCCACAAACTGTTCATCAGAGAAAAAAACACTCGTTCTGTTGCAGCATTTGTTCCAGGTAGACACAAAAAGAACTCTGCCAACTTCAGAATATGTGAAACGGGCACATGATTGTTTCTGAAGTGGGAAGCTAGTTAAACCCAACGCTGCCCTGGTAATGTTTTATTAAGACTCCACTCACTAATTTTTTGTGAAGTAACGAACTGTTTCATGTAGACTCGTCATAAATTTCATTTTCTGGAAAGTCGACTGAAGGCACTGTTTGACTCACTAATGATGAAGTCTTCTCAATATCTTCCCAATTTGGTGTTCTGTTCAGCATTACCCAGCTGTAAGACTCTAGGTTTTGAAAATTATTTGCAGCCCATTTCTTCAAATAACTTAAAGCTGTTTCATAAAATGAAGAAACACTGGCGTTAAACTTGTTCACATCATCACGTGGAAATCCTTCCATTTCCAGCTTTTTAAGGATTATCTGAACTCTTGATGGCAAGAAGCCGTCTTCCAGCTTGGACTCCAAGATAGCTTTCAACCTATTGATGTTGTCAATGACTTCAAATACAGTGGCCATCTGTCCCTCTACTTTCTGCACTGCTTCGTGTAAAGAGGATGCCTGACTGTGAACCAAAATAAGCCATGCCTCAGACAGTGGGTTTTCAAAGAATTCCTGTATAAAAACTGGGCATCTGTCTTGAGATTGAAAATAGGATTTTAGAGGCAGGAACATGTAAAGAACCCTTTCAACAGCAGGCAAGAGCGCAAGCCACCTAGTTTGTGCATAACCTAAAATCATCTGGAAGTCTGTGTCGACAAACTGACAAAACTCCTTGAGACTTTCAACTCTAACTGTGTATGATTTGAAGTACAGATACATTTTTGCAATAGTCATTTCAACATCAACAGGCAATACGTCTGCAGCTGCTCGAACAGTGTTGTGGAAAATATGGCAAGCACACCCAACACCTATCAAACTATGTCCAAGGTTTTCTTTCAGTTTTGTGAAAACATTGTTCTGTCCTTTTCTTTCAGCGCCCCCAAAATTAGAATTTGTGTTGTCTGCACATAATCCAACTACTTTCAGTTCTAAACCATTTTCAGTTAGACAGTCAATAAGAAAACTACTTACTATATCAGATGTTTCACCCGACAATGACTTTAACTATAATATTTTAACTTTCAGTCCCTTATTGCGATCAAAGTATCTGACAAGCAAAGGAAAAATCTTGATTTCTTTGTGGTTGGAGGCATCTGTCAGTATGGAGATAAATGTTACGTTTTCTAGGTCACATCTCAACTCGTTTAGAGCATGGGGTGTGAACACATTCCGAATAATAGCTTCTGTTTTCGTACGTGCACAAGCAAATTTTGGTTCTAAAGTTACCTGAAGCAATTTTGATGTGCAGTCCATAGATCTAAACGTGTGATTGTGCATCACTGTATGATATGCAAAGGCACCTTCTGTAGCAGCTAACTGTTCTTCTTTGTCACCAACCTGTTCAGCTCGAAAAAAATGTGTCAACGACGAGCTTGATGCAGCGGTAGCGACGGCTCTCTTATGTTTATCACTATTTATGTGGCTCTTAATATCACCACGTCCACTATGGTTAATAGTAAACCCGGATGAACATATATTACATCTTACAGTGAAGTCTGATGACGATGTAGACTTTTTTATAAAAGGGTATTCCTTTTGTAAATCTTGATTAAAACTACAATTACGCTTCGGTGCCATTTTTTGCGAAAGTGAAAGTGAAAGTTAGTAACACAACGAATATATACGAGATTTAAAACTAGGAGCGCATTCTACTGTTTTGATACTAAACAAAATTGTCTACACAGCAACGGAATAATATTTTTTTTTAATTGAAGAAATGTACGCCGTATACCAAAATGGCAAAATTGGTAAACGTTTGTGTCCCAAATTATTTTTTATAAAATCCGGGACAAAAGCTAAAAAATATGCCAAAATCGGGACAAAACCGGTACGGCAGCTAATCCGGGACAAAGGTTCAAAAAATGTCAAATTCCGGGACTGTCCCGGACAATCCGGGACGAATGGTCACCGTAGTTCAATCCCCTCTTCTAGCAGCTTCTGATATGTGTTCTTTACTTGTACAGTATACGTTTCTTTTACATCTTTCTGATTTAACGCTGTTATATCTATTGGTGTTGCTGAATTAGTTTTTTGTTTGTTTCTCTTTAATTTGATTTTCATTTTTATCATTTCAGGATTGTGGTCTGAATTAATATCTGCTCCTGGGTAGGTTTTGGCTTTCTTGACGCTGTTCCGCAATCTGTCTTTTATCACTATGTAATCTATTTGATTCCTCTTCCTGTCTCCAGGGCTTTTCCATGTGTATAATTTCCTTTTCTCTTGCTCAAAGAAGGTGTTGCATATTATCAGTCTGTTTTCTTCACAAAATTGTATTAATCTTTCTCCTTTGATATTCCTTTTTTCTAGACCATGATTTCCTATAATGGTCTTATATTTAACTTTTCCTACTTTAACGTTCATATCACCCATTATAATCAAGATGTCTGATGATTTCACTTGCTTCATAACTGTGTTTAGATCATCATAGTATGCCTCTATTTGTTCGTCTGTATAGTCTTGAGTATAGTCTGTATTATTGCTATGTCAAATGGTTTTGCCTTCATTTTTAATAGTGTAATCCTATCATTGTATGTCCAGTGGGTATTTATATATTTTTGTAGCTCTCGTTTTATTAGAATGCCTACTCCTCTTTGATGTTCTTTTGTGATACCTTAATATATAAATGTATATTTATCGTCTTGTATGTATCCACTTTCCTTCCATCTTGTTTCTGATATGCCTAAGATATCTATGTTTAATTGCTCTGCTTCTACCATAAGATTTTCTAATTTACCTTGTTGGTATAAGGTCCTAACATTCCATGTAGCTATTTTTAATTTGTTCTTAAAACAATAGTAAGAATTTCTCTCCATGGCTTTCTTTGGATTGTTACGTGATGAGGTTCCAATCTCTTTCACGGTGGTCTGCCATATTCGTCTTTCGTGTTCTGAATATGCCTCATGTGTACCACACACTTTGCTGTTTTCGCCTTCTGGGCCGTTGATCATTTTCGATTCATCCGCCCCATCCACAGACACAGACTTTTTATATTCGGGTTGAACACCCTGCGGCGCCATTTTTTTGTCGAACCATGTTTTTGACTATTGAACCGCAAACACACGACACAAAGAAGAAGAAATCCTATTCCACTTAAATATCGGTAATCACAGTTTATCCACACGTCCGAAATAAAACATACACCAAACGGGGAATAGCAACACATAATTTCATAACTCGACTGTCACACAAATCATTTAAATATATCGGCAAGAGCCGAAATATAAAAACGACTGCACGTAGCCGCCATGACACCATATCTCACATAGACCAAACACTACTATAAAAGACTCAAACACTGACTAACCAATTCTATAATGACTCACACATAGACTAAACACTGCTATAAAAGACTAACACATAGACTAACCAATTCTATAAATGACTCACATATAGACTAAACACTTCTATAAATTACTCACATATAGGCTAAATACTGCCATAAATGACTCACCCATATGCTAAACTTTGCTACAAATGACTCACACATAGTCTAAATAATGCTACAAGTGACTCATACATAGACTACACAGTAGTATAAATAACTCAGACACAAAGTAAACTCTAATATAAATGACGCACACGTAGACTAAACGCTGTTATAAACAACTTAGACAGACCAAACACTACTTTAAATGACACATAGAATAAACATTACTATAAATGACTCAAACATAGACTAAACATTAATAAAAATGACTCAGACATAAACTGAACATTGCTATAAATGACTCACATATAGACTAAAGTGCTGTAAATGTCTCACACATAGACTAAACACTGCTAAAAATAACTCACACATAGACTAAATACTGCCATAAATGACTCAGACATAGACTAAACACTGCTATAAATGACTCACACATATAATAAAGTGTTATAAATGTCTCACACGTAGACTAAACACTGCTATAAATAACTCACACATAGACTAAACACTGCTATAAATAACTTACACATAGACTAAACAAAGCAATAAGTGACTCACACTTAGACTAAACACAACAATATGTGATTCGCACGTAGAATGAACACTGCTATAAATGACTCACACATAGACTAAACGCTGCTATAAATGGCTCACACATAGACTAACATATTATAAATGTCTCACATGTAGACTAAACACTGCTATGAATAACTCACACATAGACTAAGCACTGTTATAAATGAATCACACATAGACTAAACACTGCTATAAGTGACTCACACATAGACTAAACACTGCTATAAATAACTCACACATATACTTCTACTAACGAGTCACACAAAGACTAAGCACTGTTATAAATGAATCACACATAGACTAAACACTGCTATAAGTGACTCACACATAGACTAAACACTGCTATAAATAACTCACACATATACTTCTACTAACGAGTCACACATAGACTAAGCACTATTATAAATGAATCACACATAGACTAAACACTGCTATAAGTGACTCACACATAGACTAAACACTGCTATAAATAACTCACACATATACTTTTATTAACGAGTCACACATAGACTAAACATTTCTATAAATGACTCACACATAGACTAAACGCAGCTATAAATGACTCACGCATAGACTAAATGCAGCTATAAATGACTCACACATAGACTAAACGCAGCTATAAATGACTAACACATAGACTAAACGCAGCTATAAATGACTAACACATAGACTAAACGCAGCTATAAATGACTAACACATAGACTAAACGCAGCTATAAATGACTCACACATAGACTAAACGCAGCTATAAATGACTCACACATAGACTAAACGCAGCTATAAATGACTAACACATAGACTAAAGGCAGCTATAAATGACTCACACATAGACTAAACGCAGCTATAAATGACTAACACATAGACTAAACGCAGCTATAAATGACTCACACATAGACTAAACGTAGCTATAAGTGACTCACACATAGACAAATCATTTCTATAAATTACTAACACATAGACTAAACGCAGCTATAAATGACTCACACATAGACTAAACACTACTACAACTGACTCAGAGAAATCATAATTTCCCTATTTCAGGTTCCAGGCTTATATTCTATAGAACATTAAGACTTATGTTCTATAGAAAATTAAGCCCACCTGACATCACTACTCCTGACGCCAGTCACTGACTCACGCCGATGTCTCACCAAGAATGTCCCATCTTGTTACGACCATGAGGCGACCCCCACCATTGACGTCTACCGTCGCTTCACCAGCGCAGCCTACGCTGTTGGAATATCAACGACTCCTTTATTTTGGTATAGAACACAGTTTACCCACAGACAACTATAACTTTACTAAGGCCTGCCGGCTAACAGAGAAATTTTCGAAAAACCTTCAGCTTGTGTGACGTTTTTAGTTTTGTGAGTAGGCAATACTAAAAAAAAGGAAGAAAAAAAGTGGTATGGTGACAGCTTTACGTGGTAATGGACGAAACAAAAGTCGACGTTTCGGCCAAGTAGGCCTTCATCTGGACGAACAACTAACACAAAAATTATATACAACGATATATTAACAAATCTAACTACATGGCGATATATGCTAGATACTAAAGAGAGGAAAAATAAAATATGGTCACTCATTATTTTTCTCTCTTTAGTATCTAGCATATTATCGCCATGTAGTTAGATTTGTTTTCAGCAAAACTGAAATAAACAAAAGAATAGAAATGGCAAAAAGTAATTTTAATGCCAATGAAAAATATACTAACAACAAACAAATATCAGCTGGGCTGAAACTAATAATGGCAAAATGTTACATCTTCTCAATATTCCTGTATGGTGCAGAAACATGGACATTAGACAAGAAAACAGAACAGAAAATTGAAGCCTTTGAAATGTGGATTTATAGATCGATAGGTAGAATTGGATGGAAACAAAAGATAACAAACGATAAAGTTTTAAAATAACTGAAAATAAAAAGAGAACTACTAAATACAATTAAGACAAGACAAATGAAATTTTTGGGGCATGTTAAAAGACACAACAGCCTATTAAAAGTAATATTGGAAGGAAAAATACAAGGTAAAAGAAGCAGAGGCAGACCAAGACTAACATGGACGAGTAACATCAAAAGATGGTCAAGTTAATCTATGACAGCATGCACCATCAAAGCAAGAAACAGAGTAGAATGGCGATCCATGGTAGCCAACTTTCGTTGCGGAGAAGGCACACGATGATGATGATGATGATAAGTTAGATTTGTTAATATATCGTTATATATAATGTTTGTGTTTGTTGTTCGTCCAGATGAAGGCCTACTTGGCCGAAACGTCGACTTTTATTTCGTCCATTACCACGTAAAGCTGTCACCATACCACTTTTTTCTTCATTTTTTTTAGTATTGCTATTATCATCAGCTTTACAGCAGCTTCGCATCTTTACGCATCTTGATGCCTTTACCTCTCTTTGTGAGTAGGGGAGGATTTGGGGAGAGTGACGTCAGCCATCGACATCACCTATAGTTGATTACGTCACGCTAGTTGGAGGGTTTTCCGGTTTTATTTTCTGAACGCGAGTATTAGTAAATCTAATGTTGGCTGTGGCCTGGCCAACAGGGCTGAGTATCTAGCACTTGATCACATGTTAGGGTGGTCACGTGATCGTCACATAACACGACACAGGCAGCAAGGCCGCTCGATCACGTGCTTCAATTCTGATTATTTATTGGAGCTAAACCACGCGCCTGATCTCATTGGTTCAACACAAACGTGCACTCATCTGCATATTCATGAGAAACCTATTTAGCATAACAGAATGTTATGTCAGCCGGAAGTCGTACATTATAAGAATAGAGGAAATTGTCTCCCCTTGGTTCGGGGAGCCGCAGGAAGGTCCGCTAGCGCCACCTGACAGGTGATGTAATAGGGGTCAATTGATCGTCACTAAACTACATCACTGCTGTCATGTGGAGGACAAGGGAAGCGACTCCATTCAGGGGCAGACAAATTCAACTAGAGAATCAAGAGCTCGCCCAGGCACGACTCGGGCCAGTTAATGCGCCTTGTGACGTCAGATATATGGGGACGTAATCAGGTTTGGTAGGAATCGGGACATCTTGAGAAATGGAGAGATAGATGAAGGATGTAAGCAAAGGGCAGATCATTAGATGAGGGCATGACGTCAAACGTCTGTGTGAGAGGGGCATGTTTGTTCGCGGAAGTTAATGGGACGAATTATTGTAGGGTATGAGATGTGTAGAGGAATGTAAGGATTGTAGCGATCACAGGTGTTGAAGGACAGAGGAATGTGGGCGAAAACCGATATCGTGGAGATCAGGAAGTCAGTTTGCTCCGGTGTAAGCATTGTAAAGGTTGGAATGTGATGGATAAGTGATGATTGTAAAGGTTGGAGTGTGATGGATAAGTGAGGGTTGTAAAGGTTGGAATGTGATGGATAAGTGCGGGTTGTAAAGGTTGGAGTGTGATGGATAAGTGCGGGTTGTAAAGGTTGGAGTGTGATGGATAAGTGCGGGTTGTAAAGGTTGGAAAGTGATGGATAAGTGAGGATTGTAAAGGTTGGAAAGTGATGGATAAGTGAGAATTGTAAAGGTTGGAATGTGATGGATAAGTGAGGGTTGTAAAGGTTGGAATGTGATGGATAAGTGAGGATTGTAACGGTTGGAAAGTGATGGATAAGTGATGATTGTAAAGTTTGGAAAGTGATGGATAAGTGAAGATTGTAAAGTTTGGAAAGTGAGGATTGTAAAGGTTGGAATGTGATGATTGTAAAGGTTGGAAAGTGATGGATTAGTGAGGGTTGTATTAGTTGGAAAGTGGTTATTGTGAAGGCTGTAAAGTGAGGATTGTAAAGGGTGTAAATTTATGGATAAGTTAGGATTGTAATAGTTGTACAAGAGGATTGTAAAGGTTGGAATGTGAGGATTGTATAGGTTGGAAAGTGAGGATTGTATAGGTTGGAAAGTGAGGATTGTATCAGCTGGAAAGTGAGGATTGTATAGGTTGGAATGTGAGAATTGTATAGGTTGGAAAGTGAGGACTGTAAATGTTGGAATGTGAGGATTGTATAGGTTGGAAAGTGATGATTGTGAACGTTGAAAAGTGAGGATTGTAAAGGTTGGAAGGTGAGAATTGTAAAGGTTGGAATGTGAGGATTGTAAAGGTTGAAGATTGATGATTGTATAGGTTGGAAAGTGAGGATTTTAAAGGTTGGAAAGACAGGATTGTAAGGGTTGGAAAGTGAGGATTGTAAAGGTTGGAAAGATAGGATTGTAAAGGTTGGAATGTAAGGATTGTAAAGGTTGGAAAGTGAGGATTGTAAAGGTTTGAAAGAGAGGTATTGTAAAGGTTGGAAAGAGAGGAATTGTAAAGGTTGGAAAGAGAGGTATTGTAAAGTTTGGAAAGAGAGGTATTGTAAAGGTTGGAAAGAGAGGTATTGTAAAGTTTGGAAAGAGAGGTATTGTAAAGGTTGGAAAGAGAGGTATTGTAAAGGTTGGTACTTGAGGATTGTAAAGGTTGGAAAGTGACGATTGTAAAGATTGAAAAGTGAGGATTGTATAGGTTGCAAAGTGAGGATTGTATAGGTTGCAAAGTGAGGATTGCAAAGGTTGGAAAGTGAGGATTGGGTAGGTTCCAAAGTGAGGATTGTAAAGGTTGGAAAGTGAGGATTGTATAGGTTGGAAAGTGATGATTGTATAGGTTGCAATGTGAGGTAAAGGTTCGAATGTAAGGGATATGTGACGGTGTTTGTTGTTGCAGTTAACATTGTTTGATGTTCTTGTTAACGGTGATTGATGTGATTTTTAACGGTGTTTGATTTTATTGTTAACTATGTTTGATGTGATTGTTAACGGTGTTTGATTTGATTGTTAACTGCTTTTGATTTGGTTGTTAACGGTGTTTGATGTGACTGTTAACGGTGTTTGACGTGATTGTTAACGGTGTTTGAATTGATTGTTAACTGTTTTTGATTTGATTATTAACGGTGTTTGATGTGATTGTTAACGGTGTTTGATGTGATTGTTAACGGTGTTTGATGTGATTGTTAACGGTGTTTGATGTGACTGTTAACGGTGTTTGATTTGATTGTTAACTGTTTTTGATTTGATTGTTAACGGTGTTTAATGTGATTGTTAACGGTGTTTGATGTGACTGTTAATGGTGTTTTATTTGATTGTTAACTGTTTTTGATTTGTTTGTTAACGGTGTTTGATGTGATTGTTGACGGTGTTTGATGTGACTGTTAACGGTGTTTGATGTGAATGTTAACGGTGTTTGATGTGACTGTTAACGGTGTTTGAAGTGATTGTTAACGGTGTTTGATGTTGCAGTTACCAGTGTTTGATTTGATTGTTAACGGTTTTTGATGTCATTGTTAACGGTGTTTGATGTGATTGTTAACGGTGTTTGAAGTGATTGTTAACGGTGTTTGATGTTGCAGTTACCAGTGTTTGATTTGATTGTTAACTGTGTTTGATGTTGCAGTTAACGGTGTTTGATGTGATTGCTAACGGTGTTTGCTGCAGTAGTTAATGGTGTTTTGATCTGACTGTTAACGGTGTTTAATTGGATTGTTAAAGGTGTTTCATGTGATTGTTAACGGTGTTTTATTTGATTGTTAACGGTGTTTGATGTCATTGTTAACGGTGTTTGATGTTGCAGTTACCGGTGTTTGATTTGATTGTTAACTGTGTTTGATGTTGCAGTTAATGGTGTTTTGATGTGATTGTTAACGGTGTTTAATTTGATTGTTAACAGTGTTTCATGTGATTGTTAACGGTGTTTGATGTGATTGCTAACGGTGTTTGCTGCAGTAGTTAATGGTGTTTTGATCTGACTGTTAACGGTGTTTAATTGGATTGTTAAAGGTGTTTGATGTGATTGTTAAAGGTGTTTCATGTGATTGTTAACGGTGTTTTATTTGATTGTTAACGGTGTTTGATGTCATTGTTAACGGTGTTTGATGTTGCAGTTACCGGTGTTTGATTTGATTGTTAACTGTGTTTGATGTTGCAGTTAATGGTGTTTTGATGTGATTGTTAACGGTGTTTAATTTGATTGTTAACAGTGTTTCATGTGATTGTTAACGGTGATTGATGTGATTGTTAACGGTGTGTGATTTGTTTGTAAACTTTGTTTGATGTGATTGTTAAAGATTTTTTATGAGATTATTAACAGTATTTGATGTTGCAGTTAACGGTGTTTGATGTGATAGCTAACGGTTTTTGCATCAGTAGTTAATAGTGGTTGACGTGATATTTAACATTGTTTGATGTGATTTTTAACGGTGTTTGTTGCAGTCGTTAACAGTGTTTGATGTGATTGTTAACGGTGTTTGATTTTGCAGATAACGGCGTTTGATGTTGCAGTTTACGGTGATTAATGTGATTGTTAACGGTGTTTGATGTTATTGTTAACGTTGACAGTTACCAGTACGGTGTTTGACGTGACATGTACCAGAATGTTGTTTGAAGTGACATGTACCAGAATGTTGTTTGACGTGACAGTTACCAAAAAGATGTTTGACGTGACTATTACCAGAAATGGGTTTGACGTGACAGTAACCAGAACGGTGTTTGACGTGTCGTGACATTTAAGAAAACGGCGTTTGAAGTGACAGTTATTAAAACGGTATTAGTCGTGACAGTTACTAATAAAGTGTTTGACGTGACAGTTTCTATAAAACACACACACATTTGTGTCACAAATCACAACACAACATACACACATTTGTGTCACAAATCACAGCACACACACATTTGTGACACAAATCACAACACACACACACATTTGTGTCACAAATCCCAACACACACATATTTGTGTCACAAATCCCAACACACACACACACATTTGTGTCACAAATCGCAACACACACACATTTGTGTCACAAATCACAACACAACACACACATTTGTGTCACAAATCACAACACACACACACACACATTTGTGTCACAAATCGCAACACACACACATTTGTGTCACAAATCACAACACACACACATTTGTGTCACAAATCACAACACACACACACATTTGTGACACAAATCACAACACACACACACACACACACACACACACATTAATTTCA
The DNA here is from genome assembly GCA_032433765.1 of Megaustenia siamemsis. Classification (NCBI taxonomy): domain Eukaryota; kingdom Metazoa; phylum Mollusca; class Gastropoda; order Stylommatophora; family Ariophantidae; genus Megaustenia; species Megaustenia siamemsis. The sequence continues at coordinate 7,492,247 of JAVIAB010000117.1, read as the reverse complement.
AAAATCACAACACACACACACACACACATTTGTGCCACAAATCACAACACACACACATTTGTGTCACAAATCACAACACACACACACATTTGTCTTACAAATCACAACACACACACACATTTGTGTCACAAATCACAACACACACACACACATTAATTTCAAAAATCACAACACACAAACACACATTTGTGACACAAATCACAACACGCACATTTGTGTCACAAGCTACAACACACACACATTTATGTCACAAATCACATCACACACACACATTTGTGTCACAAATCACAACACAACATACACACATTTGTGTCACCAATCACAACACACACAAATGTGTATCATAAATCACAACACACACACACATTCATTTCGAAAATCATAACACACACACACACACACACATTGATTTAAAAAATCACAACATACACACATTTGTGTCACCAATCACAACACACACACATTTGCGACACAAATCACAACACACACACACATTAATTTCAAAAATCACAACACACACACACATTAATTTCAAAAATCACAACACACACACACACATTTGTGTCACAAATCATAACACACACACACACATTTGTGTCACAAATAACAACACACACACACATTTGTGTTACAAATAACAACACACACACATTTGTGACACAAATCACAACACACACACACACACACACATTTGTGTCACAAATCACAACACACACACATTTGTGTCACCAATTCCAACACACACACACAAATGTGCTACACTCATCATCATCATGTGCCTTACCGGTTGGCGTAGGTGATCATGTCCCTCCACAATCTTCTATCTACAGTGCATCGTATCAGTTCTGTTGTTGATTGTTTTCCATGCCATGACACCAAGCTATTCAGTATTTTCTCTCTTTGTGCTACACTAGAACATCTATACAAGTATTTATCACTGTGGCCTACACAAAGGTAGTCTTGTGTGTTTCAGTTAGGGGCGGTGGGTTATGCCTTAAAAAGTATTTCTACGGATGAAAGAGTGTTTGAAGAAGGTTTCTTCTTCTTCTACCTCTCAGCTCCCTGTGGAGCATAGGTCTTCAACAAACACTTTCCAAGTCGTTCTGTTTCTTGCCATTCTTTTAAGATCATTCCATGTCGTCCCCATCATTTTCATTTCTGCTCCTATCTGTCTTCTCCAAGCGTCTTACATCTCTTAGACAGAGAGCCTTTATCTTTCCTTCAAGGCGGATTTACTATTATTCTTTTATTTGACTTGTCCATCTTTGTGAAGTTTTTTTGGCTTATTTTTTTTACAGTATTGGATAGCCAGTTCCATGCCCAACCCTCCTTTCTCGCCTCTTACGAACATGCCTGGTAGGGTACAGCGCCATTATTCTTTACTACCCTTTCGGGCACCGGCAGCGCACGGGCGATGAAGAGTGTTTACAGAGTGTTCAAAGAGTCTTTGAAGAGTGTTTAGAGTGTGTTTAAAGAGTGTAGAGAGTGTTCAAAGAGTGTTTGAGAATGTTTAAAGAGTGGTTGATGAGTGTTTAAAGAGTCTTTCAAGGTTTTTGAAGAGTGTTTGAAGAATGTTTAAAGAGTGTTGTAGAATGTTCAGGGAGTGTTTGAAGAATGTTTAAAGAGTGTTTAAAGAATGTTTAAAGAGTGTTGTAGAATGTTCAGAGAGTGTTTGAAGAATGTTTAAAGAGTGTTTAAAGAATGTTTAAAGAGTGTTGTAGAATGTTCAGGGAGAGTTTGAAGAATGTTTAATTCGTCGGAGAGAAACGTCGAGCTGTCCCCACCAGTGAGTTACGGCATTAATCTATGGCGGGCTTACTAGCTCGGTAGAGGATAAATAAATTGTTCAGTGAAACTATAGACCATGTAGGTAGACAAGAAATATAAAGCAGCAAGATATGTGGTGCAGACAGCAAATAGCCACGATCAACATAACATGTACAAAGTAGTCAGCATAAATATATGAAATAAAGGACGAAGATGAAGTAAATATTGAAGAATTGATCGGGTTGGGGGGGGGGGGCTAGATCCAAGAAGACATAAGATATAACGTACAAAAAGTAAATAATGCACACATGGACTAGAGCTAAAGGCAGCAAGTAAATAAAGCACACATGGACTAGAGCTAAAGGACAACAAGTAAATAAAGCACACATGGACTAGAGCTAAAGGACAGCAAGTAAATAAAGCACACATGGACTAGAGCTAAAAGCAGCAAGTAAATAAAGCACACATGGACTAGAGCTAAAGGCAGCAAGTAAATAAAGCACACATGGACTAGAGCTAAAGGCAGCAAGTAAATAAAGCACACATGGACTAGAGCTAAAGGCAGCAAGTAAATAAAGCACACATGGACTAGAGCTAAAGGCAGCAAGTAAATAAAGCACACATGGACTAGAGCTAAAGGACAACAAGTAAATAAAGCACACATGGACTAGAGCTAAAAGCAGCAAGTAAATAAAGCACACATGGACTAGAGCTAAAGGACAACAAGTAAATAAAGCACACATGGACTAGAGCTAAAGGCAGCAAGTAAATAAAGCACACATGGACTAGAGCTAAAGGACAGCAAGTAAATAAAGCACACATGGACTAGAGCTAAAAGCAGCAAGTAAATAAAGCACACATGGACTAGAGCTAAAGGACAACAAGTAAATAAAGCACACATGGACTAGAGCTAAAGGACAACAAGTAAATAAAGCACACATGGACTAGAGCTAAAAGCAGAAGTAAATAAAGCACACATGGACTAGAGCTAAAGGACAGCAAGTAAATAAAGCACACATGGACTAGAGCTAAAGGACAGCAAGTAAATAAAGAACACATGGACTAGAGCTAAAGGCAGCAATGAAATAAAGCACACATGGACTAGAGCTAAAGGCAGCAATGAAATAAAGCACACATGGACTAGAGCTAAAGGCAGCAAGTAAATAAAGCACACATGGACTAGAGCTAAAGGCAGCAAGTAAATAAAGCACACATGAACTAGAGCTAGAAGCAGCAAGTAAATAAAGCACACACAGACAAGAGCTTAAAGGCAGCACGTAAATAAATCATACAGAAGACAAGAGCTTAAAGGCAGCAGGTAAATAAAGCACACATAGACTAGAGCTAAAGGACAACAAGTAAATAAAGAACACATGGACTAGAGCTAAAGGCAGCAATGAAATAAAGAACACATGGACTAGAGCTAAAGGCAGCAAGTTAATAAAGCACACATGGACTAGAGCTAAAGGACAACTTGTAAATAAAGACACACAGACAAGAGCTTAAAGGCAGCAAATAAATAAAGCACACATGGACTAGAGCGAAAGGACAACAATTAAATAAAGTACACACCTACAAGAGCTTAAAGGCAGCAAGTAAATAAAGCACACACAGACAAGAGCTTAAAGGCAGCAGGTAAATAAAGCACACATAGACTAGAGCTAAAGGACAACAAGTAAATAAAGAACACATGGACTAGAGCTAAAGGCAGCAATGAAATAAAGCACACATGGACTAGAGCTAAAGGCAGCAAGTAAAAAAAGCACACATGGACTAGAGCTAAAGGCAGCAAGTAAATAAAGCACACATGAACTAGAGCTAGAAGCAGCAAGTAAATAAAGCACACACAGACAAGAGCTTAAAGGCAGCACGTAAAAAAAGCATACAGAAGACAAGAGTTTAAAGGCAGCAAGTTAATAAAGCACACATGGACTAGAGCTAAAGGACAACATGTAAATAAAGCACACACAGATAAGAGCTTAAAGGCAGCGAATAAATAAAGCACACATGGACTAGAGCTAAAGGACAACAAGTAAAAAAAGCACACACTTAAAAGAGCTTACAGCAAGTAAATAAAGCACACACAGACAAGAGCTAAAGGCAGCAGGTAAATAAAGCACACATGGACTAGAGCTAAAGGACAACAAGTAAATAAAGCACACATGGACTAGAGCTAAAGAACAACAAGTAAATAAAGATCACACAGATAAGAGCTTAAAGACAGCAAGTAAATAAAGCATACATGGACTAGAGCTAAAGGACAACATGTAAATAAAGCACACATGGACTAGAGCTAAAGGACAACAAGTAAATAAAGCACACATGGACTAGAGCTTAAAGGACAACAAGTAAATAAAGCACACACAGACAAGAACTTAAAGGCAGCAAGTAAATAAAGCACACCCAGACAAGAGCTAAAGGCAGTAAGTAAATAAAGCACACCTAGACAAGAGCTAAAGGCAGCAAGTAAATAAATCACACATGGACTAGAGCTAAAGGACAACAAGTAAATAAAGCACACACAGACAAAAGCTTAAAGGCAGCAAGTTAATAAATCACACATAGACTAGAGCTAAAGGACAACAAGTAATAAAGCACACATGGACTAGAGCTAAAGGACAACAAGTAAATAAAGCACACATGGACTAGAGCTAAAGGACAACAAGTAAATAAAGCACACATGGACTAGAGCTAAAGGACAGCAAGCAAACAAAGCTCACATGGACTAGAGCTAAAGGCAGCAAGTAAATAAAGCACACATGGACTAGAGCTAAAGGACAGCAAGTAAATAAAGCACACATGGACTAGAGCTAAAGGACAGCAAGTAAATAAAGCACACATGGACTAGAGCTAAAGGACAGCAAGTAAATAAAGAACACATGGACTAGAGCTAAAGGCAGCAATGAAATAAAGCACACATGGACTAGAGCTAAAGGCAGCAATGAAATAAAGCACACATGGACTAGAGCTAAAGGCAGCAAGTAAATAAAGCACACATGGACTAGAGCTAAAGGCAGCAAGTAAATAAAGCACACATGAACTAGAGCTAGAACCAGCAAGTAAATAAAGCACACACAGACAAGAGCTTAAAGGCAGCACGTAAATAAAGCATACAGAAGACAAGAGCTTAAAGGCAGCAAGTTAATAAAGCACACGTGGACTAGAGCTAAAGGGCAACATGTAAATAAAGCACACACAGACAAGAGCTTAAAGGCAGCAAATAAAAAAACACTCATGGACTAGAGCTAAAGGACAACAAGTAAATAAAGCACACATGGACTAGAGCTAAAGGACAACAAGTAAATAAAGCACACATGGACTAGAGCTAAAGGACAACAAGTAAATAAAGCACACATGGACTAGAGCTAAAGGACAACAAGTAAATAAAGCACACACAGACAAGAGCTTAAAGACAGCAAGTAAATAAAGCACACATGGACTAGAGCGAAAGGACAACAAGTAAATAAAGCACACATGGACTAGAGCTAAAGACAGCAATGAAATAAAGCACACATGGACTAGAGCTAAAGGACAGCAAGTAAATAAAGCACACATGGTCTAGAGCTAAAGACAGCAAGTAAATAAAGCACACATGGAATAGAGCTAAAGGCAGCAAGTAAATAAAGCACACATGGACTAGAGCTAAAGACATCAAGTAAATAAAGCACACATGGACTAGAGCTAAAGGCAGCAAGTAAATAAAGCACACATGGACTAGAGCTAAAGGACAGCAAGTAAATAAAGTACACATGGACTAGAGCTAAAAGCAGCAAGTAAATAAATCACACATGGACTAGAGCTAAAGGACAACAAGTAAATAAAGCACACATGGACTAGAGCTAAAGGCAGCAAGTAAATAAAGCACACATGGACTAGAGCTAAAGGACAACAAGTAAATAAAGCACACATGGTCTAGAGCTAAAGACAGCAAGTAAATAAAGCACACATGAACTAGAGCTAGAAGCAGCAAGTAAATAAAGCACACACAGACAAGAGCTTAAAGGCAGCACGTAAATAAATCATACAGAAGACAAGAGCTTAAAGGCAGCAAGTTAATAAAGCACACATGGACTAGAGCTAAAGGACAACAAGTAAATAAAGCACACATGGACTAGAGCTTAAAGGACAACAAGTAAATAAAGCACACACAGACAAGAACTTAAAGGCAGCGAGTAAATAAAGCACACCCAGACAAAAGCTAAAGGCAGCAAGTAAATAAAGCACACCTAGACAAGAGCTAAAGGCAGCAAGTAAATAAATCACACATGGACTAGAGCTAAAGGACAACAAGTAAATAAAGCACACACAGACAAAAGCTTAAAGGCAGCAAGTTAATAAATCACACATAGACTAGAGCTAAAGGACAACAAGTAATAAAGCACACATGGACTAGAGCTAAAGGACAACAAGTAAATAAAGCACACATGGACTAGAGCTAAAGGACAACAAGTAAATAAAGCACACATGGACTAGAGCTAAAGGACAGCAAGTAAACAAAGCTCACATGGACTAGAGCTAAAGGCAGCAAGTAAATAAAGCACACATGGACTAGAGCTAAAGGACAGCAAGTAAATAAAGCACACATGGACTAGAGCTAAAGGACAGCAAGTAAATAAAGCACACATGGACTAGAGCTAAAGGACAGCAAGTAAATAAAGCACACATGGACTAGAGCTAAAGACAGCAATGAAATAAAGCACACATGGACTAGAGCTAAAGGACAGCAAGTAAATAAAGCACACATGGTCTAGAGCTAAAGACAGCAAGTAAATAAAGCACACATGAACTAGAGCTAGAAGCAGCAAGTAAATAAAGCACACACAGACAAGAGCTTAAAGGCAGCACGTAAATAAATCATACAGAAGACAAGAGCTTAAAGACAGCAAGTTAATAAAGCACACATGGACTAGAGCTAAAGGACAACTTGTAAATAAAGACACACAGACAAGAGCTTAAAGGCAGCAAATAAATAAAGCACACATGGACTAGAGCGAAAGGACAACAAGTAAATAAAGTACACACCTACAAGAGCTTAAAGGCAGCAAGTAAATAAAGCACACACAGACAAGAGCTTAAAGGCAGCAGGTAAATAAAGCACACATGGACTAGAGCTAAAGGACAACAAGTAAATAAAGAACACATGGACTAGAGCTAAAGGCAGCAATGAAATAAAGCACACATGGACTAGAGCTAAAGGCAGCAAGTAAATAAAGCACACATGGACTAGACCTAAAGGCAGCAAGTAAATAAAGCATACAGAAGACAAGAGTTTAAAGGCAGCACGTAAATAAAGCATACAGAAGACAAGAGTTTAAAGGCAGCATGTTAATAAAGTACACATGGACTAGAGCTAAAGGACAACATGTAAATAAAGCACACACAGACAAGAGCTTAAAGGCAGCGAATAAATAAAGCACACATGGAGTAGAGCTAAAGGACAACAAGTAAAAAAAGCACACACTTATAAGAGCTTAAAGGCAGCAAGTAAATAAAGCACACACAGACAAGAGCTTAAAGGCAGCAAGTAAATAAAGCACACATGGACTAGAGCTAAAGGACAACATGTAAATAAAGCACACATGGACTAGAGCTTAAAGGACAACAAGTAAATAAAGCACACACAGACAAGAACTTAATGGCAGCAAGTAAATAAAGCACACCCAGACAAGAGCTAAAGGCAGCAAGTAAATAAAGCACACCTAGACAAGAGCTAAAGGCAGCAAGTAAATAAATCACACATGGACTAGAGCTAAAGGACAACAAGTAAATAAAGCACACATGGACTAGAGCTAAAGGACAACAAGTAAATAAAGCACACATGGACTAGAGCTAAAGAACAGCAAGTAAACAAAGCTCACATGGACTAGAGCTAAAGGCAGCAAGTAAATAAAGCACACATGGACTAGAGCTAAAGGACAGCAAGTAAATAAAGCACACATGGACTAGAGCTAAAGGACAGCAAGTAAATAAAGCACACATGGACTAGAGCTAAAGGACAGCAAGTAAATAAAGCACACATGGACTAGAGTTTAAAGACAGCAAGTAAATAAAGCACACACAGACAAGAGCTTAAAGGCAGCAAGTAAATAAAGCGCACATGGACTAGATCTGAAGGACAAGTAAATAAAGCACACACAGACAAGAGCTTAAAGGCAGCAAGTAAATAAAGCACACATGGACTAGAGCTAAAGGCAGTAAGTAAATAAAGCACACATGGACTAGAGCTAAAGGACAAAAAGTAAATAAAGTAAACACGGGCTAGAGCTTAAAGGCAGCAAGTAAATAAATCACACATGGACTAGAGCTAAAGGACAGCAAGTAAATAAAGCACACACAGACAAGAGCTTAAAGGCAGCAAGTAAATAAATCACACATGGACTAGAGCTAAAGGACAGCAAGTAAATAAAGCACACACATACAAGAGCTTAAATGTAGCAAGTAAATAAATCACACATGGACAAATCTAAAGGACAGCAAGTAAATAAAGCACACACAGACAAGAGCTTAAAGGCAGCAAGTAAATAAATCACACATGAGTAGTATATCAGGAAGGATTTGAATATCATTTAGGCGCTAAATTAACAAAGATATATAGTAGGCGCGCGGCGCGCCTAATGTACACGCTAGACAGGGGGAGTTGACCGTGACATTTCGTGGTCGGATGTTGACCTCTAGGCCCGGTGACCCCGGAAGTGCGCTGTTTATGTCTGGTGTGTGCTGACTTTGGAGCGCTTGGTGTACTTGAGCGATAGTGATAGGTTAGTAGATTATACAACATCAGGTTTCTCATAATGAGGTTTCTTCTGGGCGCCTAATGTACTGTAGGCGCAGGGGGAGTTAACGGTGACATTTCGTGTCGGGATGTTGACTGGGGGTTTATGTCGGCGTGACCTCGGCGCTCCGTATTTTAAAAATTCCGAATTATTTTAAAAAAACAGTCTCCATCTGATTTCGAACACGGGTCTACGGCGTGCCAGGCCAGACACTTACCACTATGCTACAGGCGATCACAGAATTAGAGGCTGAATGAGACAGGTGAATCGTGAGGCTTTTGTTGGTGCCTGACAGCTAGCTAGTAGTAGAGAAAGATTGACCCGCATTTAGGCGCTAAATTAACGAAGATATATAGGGCGGCGCCCCGCGCGCATAACGCGTGCGGCGGAGGGGGAGTTAACCGTGATATTTCATGTCGGGATACCCGGTGACCTCTCGTTGACCTCTCAACCTCTCGGCGCCATGGTCGGGGTGAGCTCTCGCCGTATGTATGTCATGTCGAGGTAGTAGACACGTATGTCATGTCATTGTAACAGTCATGTCAATGTAACAGTCATTTCGTTGTAATAGTCATCTCGTTGTAACAGTCACGTGTGTCATGTCGTTTTATCAGAGACGTATGGTATGTCGTTGTAACAGTCATTTCGTTGTAATAGGCATCTCGTTGTAACAGTCACGTATGGCATGTCGTTTTATCAGACACGTATGGTATGTCGTTGTAACAGACATGTTGTTGTATCAGTCATGTCGATGTAGTAGACACGTATATCATGTCATTGTAACAGTCATGTCAATGTAACAGTCATGTCAATGTAACAGGCTTTTCGTTGTAATAGTCATCTCGTTGTAACAGTCACGTATGTCATGTCGTTCTATCAGACACGTATGGTATGTCGTTGTAAAAGACATGTCGTTGTATCAGTGATGTCGATGTAGTAGATACGTATGTCATGTCATTGTAACAGGCATGTCAATGTAACAGTCATGTCAATGTAACAGGCATTTCGTTGTAATAGTCATTTCGTTGTAACAGTCACGTATGTCATGTCGTTTTATCAGACACGGATGGCATGTCGTTGTAACATACATGTCGTTGTATCAGTCATTTTGATGTAGTAGACACGTATGTCATGTCATTGTAACAGTCATATCAATGTAAAAGTCATGTCAATGTAACAGTCATTTCGTTGTAATAGTCATCTCGTTGTAACAGTCACGTATGTCATGTCGTTTTATCAGATACGTATAACATGTCGTTGTAACATACATGTCTTTGTATCAGTCATGTCGATGTAGTAGACACGTATGTCATGTCATTGTAACAGGCATGTCAATGTAACAGTCATGACAATGTAACATGCATTTCGTTGTAATAGTCATCTCGTTGTAACAGTCACGTATGTCATGTCGTTTTATCAGAGACGTATGGTATGTCGTTGTAACAGACATGTCGTTGCATCAGTCATCTCGATGTAGTAGACACGTATGTCATGTCGTTGTAACAGACACGTATGGTATGTCGTTGTAACAGACATGTCGTTGTATCAGGCATGTCGATGTAGTAGACACCTATGTCATGTCATTGTAACAGTCATGTCAATGTAACAGTCATGACAATGTAACAGGCATTTCGTTGTAATAGTCATCTCGTTGTAACAGTCACGTATGTCATGTCGTTTTATCAGACACGTATGGTATATCGTTGTAACAGACATGTCGTTGTATCAGGCATGTCGATGTAGTAGACACGTATGGCATGTCATTGTAACAGTCATGTCAATGTAACAGTCATGTCAATGTAACAGTCATTGCGTTGTAATAGTAATCTCGTTGTAACAGGCACGTATGTCATGTTGTTTTATCAGAGACGTATGGTATGTCGTTGTAACAGACATGTCGTTGTAGCAGGCATGTCGATGTAGTAGACACCTATGTCATGTCATTGTAACAGTCATGTCAATGTAACAGTCATTTCGTTGTAATAGTCATCTCGTTGTAACAGACACGTATGTCATGTCGTTTTATCAGACACGTATGGTATGTCATTGTAACAGACATGTCGTTGTATCAGTCATGTCGATGTAGTAGGCACGTATGTCATGTCATTGTAACAGTCATGTCAATGTAACAGTCATGTCAATGTAACAGTCATTTCGTTGTAATAGTCATCTCGTTGTAACAGTCCCGTATGTCATGTCGTTTTATCAGACACGTATGGTATGTCGTTGTAACAGACATGTCGTTGTATCAGTCATGTCGAGGTAGTAGACACGTATGTCATATCATTGTAACAGTCATGTCAATGTAACAGTCATGTCAATATAACAGTCATTTCGTTGTAATAGGCATCTCGTTGTAACAGTCACGTATGTCATGTCGTTTTATCAGAGACGTATGGTATGTCGTTGTAACAGACATGTCGTTGTATCAGTCATGTCGATGTAGTAGACACGTATGTCATGTCATTGTAACAGTCATGTCAATGTAACAGTCATTTCGTTGTAATAGTCGGCTCGTTGTAACAGACACGTTGGTCACCAGTACAATGAGTATTCTGTTATTGGATCATAGGTCACAATCTATTTTTAGTAACTAATCAGGTATTGCATCAGAGATCAAAATCTATTTTTAGTAACTCAACATCCCCATTATAGGGGAACTGAGTAACACCATCACTTTTTTGCTCCAGCATTGAAATCTGAAATTTTCACAAAGGACATGACTGTTACATTGACATGCCATACATGTCTACTACATCGACATGACTGATACAACGACATGTCTGTTACAACGATGTACCATACGTGTCTGATAAAACAACATGACATACGTGACTGTTACAACGAGATGACTATTACAACGAAATGACTGTTACATTGAAAATGACTGTTACATTGACATGACTGTTACATTGACATGCCATACATGTCTACTACATCGACATGACTGATACAACGACATGTCTGTTACAACGATATACCATACGTGTCTGATAAAACGACATGACATACGTGACTGTTACAACGAGATGACTATTACAACGAAATGCCTGTTACATTGTCATGACTGTTACATTGACATGACTGTTACAATGACATGACATACGTGTCTACTACATCAACATGCTTGATACAACGACATGTCTGTTACAACGACATACCATACGTGTCTGCTACAACGAAATGACATACGTGTCTACTACATCGACATGACTGATGCAACGCCATGTCTGTTACAACGACATACCCTCCGTCTCTGATAAAACGACATGACATACGTGACTGTTACAACGAGATGACTATTACAACGAAATGACTGTTACATTGACATGACTGTTACATTGACATGACTGTTACAATGACATGACATACGTGTCTACTACATCGACATGACTGATACAACGACATGTATGTTACAACGACATGCCATACGTGTCTGATAAAACGACATGACATACGTGACTGTTACAACGAGATGACTATTACAACGAAATGCCTGTTACATTGTCATGACTGTTACATTGACATGACTGTTACAATGACATGATATACGTGTCTACTACATCGACATGCCTGATACAACGACATGTCTGTTACAACGACATACCATACGTGTCTGTTACAACGACATGACATACGTGTCTACTACATCGACATGACTGATGCAACGACATGTCTGTTACAACGACATACCATACGTCTCTGATAAAACGACATGACATACGTGACTGTTACAACGAGATGACTATTACAACGAAATGACTGTTACATTGACATGACTTTTACATTGATATGACTGTTACAATGACATGACATACGTGTCTACTACATCAACATGACTGATACAACGACATGTCTGTTACAACGACATGCCATCCGTGTCTGATAAAACGACATGACATACGTGACTGTTACAACGAAATGACTATTACAACGAAATGCCTGTTACATTGACATGACTGTTACATTGACATGCCTGTTACAATGACATGACATACGTATCTACTACATCGACATCACTGATACAACGACATGTCTTTTACAACGACATACCATACGTGTCTGATAGAACGACATGACATACGTGACTGTTACAACGAGATGACTATTACAACGAAAAGCCTGTTACATTGACATGACTGTTACATTGACATGACTGTTACAATGACATGATATACGTGTCTACTACATCGACATGACTGATACAACAACATGTCTGTTACAACGACATACCATACGTGTCTGATAAAACGACATGCCATACGTGACTGTTACAACGAGATGCCTATTACAACGAAATGACTGTTACAACGACATACCATACGTCTCTGATAAAACGACATGACACACGTGACTGTTACAACGAGATGACTATTACAACGAAATGACTGTTACATTGACATGACTGTTACAATGACATGACATACGTGTCTACTACCTCGACATGACATACATACGGCGAGAGCTCACCCCGACCATGGCGCCGAGAGGTTGAGAGGTCAACGAGAGGTCACCGGGTATCCCGACATGAAATATCACGGTTAACTCCCCCTCCGCCGCACGCGTTATGCGCGCGGGGCGCCGCCCTATATATCTTCGTTAATTTAGCGCCTAAATGCGGGTCAATCTTTCTCTACTACTAGCTAGCTGTCAGGCACCAACAAAAGCCTCACGATTCACCTGTCTCATTCAGCCTCTAATTCTGTGATCGCCTGTAGCATAGTGGTAAGTGTCTGGCCTGGCACGCCGTAGACCCGTGTTCGAAATCAGATGGAGACTGTTTTTTTAAAATAATTCGGAATTTTTAAAATACGGAGCGCCGAGGTCACGCCGACATAAACCCCCAGTCAACATCCCGACACGAAATGTCACCGTTAACTCCCCCTGCGCCTACAGTACATTAGGCGCCCAGAAGAAACCTCATTATGAGAAACCTGATGTTGTATAATCTACTAACCTATCACTATCGCTCAAGTACACCAAGCGCTCCAAAGTCAGCACACACCAGACATAAACAGCGCACTTCCGGGGTCACCGGGCCTAGAGGTCAACATCCGACCACGAAATGTCACGGTCAACTCCCCTGTCTAGCGTGTACATTAGGCGCGCCGCGCGCCTACTATATATCTTTGTTAATTTAGCGCCTAAATGATATTCAAATCCTTCCTGATATACTACTCACATGGACTAGAGCTAAAGGACAGCAAGTAAATAAAGTACACATAGACTAGACCTAAAGGACAAGTAAATATAGCACACATGGACTAGAGCTAAAGGACAGCAAGTAAATGAAGCACACATGGACTAGAGCTAAAGGACAGCAAGTAAATGAAGCACACATCTTACATACAAATCTATGCACCATGTATCATCAACTCACAAGCAAATCTATGCACCATTTAACAACAACTTACATACAAATCTGTGCACCATACAACAGCAACTTACATACAAATCTGTGCACCATGTAACAGCAACTAACATACAAATCTGTGCTCCGTGTAACAGCAACTTACATACAAATCTGTGCACCATGTAACAACAACTTACGTACAAATCTGTCCACCATGTAACAGCAACTAACATACAAATCTGTGCACCGTGTAACAACAGCAACTAACATACAAATCTGTGCACCATGTAACAGCAACTTACGTACAAATCTATGCACCATACAATAACAACTTACATACAAATCTATGCACCATACAATAACAACTTACATCCAAATCTATGCACCATACAACAGCAACTTACATACAAATCTATGCACCATACAATAACAACTTACATACAAATCTATGCACCATACAATAACAACTTACATACAAATCTATGCACCATACAACAGCAACTTACATACAAATCTGTGCACCATGTAACAGCAACTAACATACAAATCTGCGCACTGTGTAACAGCAACTTACATACAAATCTGTGCACCATGTAACAGCAACTAACATACAATTTTGTGCACCGTGTAACAGCAACTTACATACAAATCTGTGCACCATGTAACAACAACTTACATACAAATCTGTGCACCGTGTAACAACAGCAACTAACATACAAATCTGTGCACCGTGTAACAGCAACTTACGTACAAATCTGTGCACCATGTAACAACAACTAACATACAAATCTGTGCACCGTGTAACAACAGCAACTAACATACAAATATGTGCACCATGTAACAACAGCAACTTACGTACAAATCTGTGCACCATATAACAGCAACTAACATACAAATATGTGCACCGTTTAACAACAGCAACTAACATACAAATCTGTGCACCGTGTAACAGCAACTTACGTACACATCTGTGCACCATATAACAGCAACACAATCAAAGACAGGTTTCACAATACATTGATGGCCGTGGTACATCCTCTGGCAGCCCTAACACATTTAGTGGCAGACCTAGCAAATTTACTGGCAGACCTCGCACATTTACTGGCAGACCTCGCACATTTACTGGCAGACCTAACACATTTACTGGCAGACCTAACACATTTACTGGCAGACCTAGCACATTTACTGGCAGACCTCGCACATTTACTGGCAGACCTCGCACATTTACTGGCTGACCTCGCACATTTACTAGCAGACCTAACACATTTACTGGCAGACCTAACACATTTACTGGCAGACCTAGCACATTTACTGGCAGACCTCGCACATTTACTGGCTGACCTAACACATTTACTGGCAGACCTAACACATTTACTGGTAGACGTAACAGATTTACTGGCAGTCCTAACACATTTACTGGTAGACCTCGCACATTTACTGGCAGACCTAACACATTTACTGGCAGACCTAACAGATTTACTGGCAGTCCTAACACATTTACTGGCAGACGTCGCACATTTACTGGCTGACCTCGCACATTTACTGTCTGACCTCGCACATTTACTGGCAGACCTAACACATATACTGGCAGACCTAACACATTTACTGGCAGACCTAACACATTTACTGGTAGACGTAACAGATTTACTGGCAGACCTAACACATTTACTGGTAGACGTAACAGATTTACTGGCAGACCTAACACATTTACTGGCAGACCTAACACATTTACTGGCTGACCTCGCACATTTACTGGCTGACCTCGCACATTTACTGTCTGACCTCGCACATTTACTGGCAGACCTAACACATTTACTGGTAGACGTAACAGATTTACTGGCAGTCCTAACACATTTACTGGTAGACGTAACAGATTTACTGGCAGTCCTAACACATTTACTGGTAGACGTAACAGATTTACTGGCAGTCCTAACACATTTACCGGTAGACGTAACAGATTTACTGGCAGACCTAACACATTTACTGGTAGACGTAACAGATTTACTGGCAGTCCTAACACATTTACTGGCAGACGTAACAGATTTACTGGCAGTCCTAACACATTTACTGGCAGACCTAACACATTTACTGGTAGTAAAAAAAAATAAAGTAAAGTACCCCCGTCACGTCAAGTGGCGTATAGGGAATATGGTGTTAGTGACCATAAATTTTACAGACCTTCAGCACATGATATTTGGGGTAATGTGGTCGGTATTACGCCAGTGCCGCTTTACTTTCCCAGAAAAAAAACCGGTACCCATTAAAGGCTGGGTGAACCGGAATCTGTCGGTTGGGATCGAACCCTCTCTTTTGTCCTTTGTAGTCCAGTTCACTAACCACTGAGCTATCACGGCTCCCATTTACTGGCAGTGGCAGCACATTCACTGGCAGACATAGCATATTAACCAACAGGCGTAGCAGATTCACTAGCAGACGTAACACATTCACTGGCAAACCTAGCACATTCACTGGCACGTGTATCACATTCACTTGTAGACAATACATTCACTGACAAACCTAGCACATTCATTAACAGACCAAGCACATTTACTAACAGACCTAGCACATTCACTGACAGACCTTGCACATTCATTGACAGACCAAGCACATTCATTGACAGACCTAGCACATTCATTGACAGACCCAGCACATTCATTGACAAACCAAGCACATTCATTGACAGACCTAGCACATTCACTGACAGACCTAGCACATTCATTGACAGACCTAGCACATTCATTGACCTAGCACATTTACTAACAGACCTAGCACATTCATTGACAGACCAAGCACATTCATTGACAGACCTAGCACATTCATTGACAGACCAAGCACATTCGTTGACAGACCTAGCACATTCATTGACAAACCAAGCACATTCATTTGGAGGACCTAGCACATTCACTGACAGACCTAGCACATTCACTGACAGAGCACATTCACTGACCTAGCACATTCACTGACAGACCTAGCACATTCACTGACAGACTTAGCACATTCACTGACAGACCTAGCACATTCACTGACAGACCTAGCACATTCATTGACCTAGCACATTTACTAACAGACTTAGCACATTCACTGACAGAACAAGCACATTCATTGACAGACCTCGCACATTCATTGATAAACCAAGCACATTCATTGACAGACCTAGCACATTCACTGACAGACCTAGCACATTCATTGACAGACCAAGCACATTCATTGACAGACCTAGCACATTCACTAACAGACCAAGCACATTCATTGACAGACCAAGCACATTCATTGACAGACCTAGCACATTCATTGACAAACCAAGCACATTCATTGACTGACCTCCCACATTCACTGACAGACCTAGCACATTCATTGACAGACCAAGCACATTCATTGACAGACCTAGCACATTCACTGACAGACCTAGCACATTGATTGACAGACCTAGCACATTCACTGACAGACCTAGCACATTCACTGACAGACCTAGCACATTCACTGACAGACATAGCATATTCACTAACAGACCTAGCACATTCACTGACAGACCTAGCATATTCACTAACAGACCTAGCACATTCACTGACAGACCTAGCACATTCATTGACAGATGTAGCACATTCACTTGTGGACTTGTTTTTCACGTTCACTGACGTTTCAGCGACACATCCATTTGTGAACATGAAATATCTCATTCACATCACACAATTATTGTAAAAGCGTCACGTTTTTGGAGTAAGACAGAGTATTTTCTGACAAAAGTGTCATATTTATAGTGTAAGGCATCACTCTCTCTGACATAAGTGCCACGTTTATAGGGCAAAGCATCACACATTGTGTCAAAAGTGTCACGTTTATGGGGTGGATATAGCATTTTCTGGTAAATACGACACTTTTATTGGATTAGACGTCATGTTCTCTAACAAAAGTGTCATGTTTATATGACACGACGTCACGCTCTCAGGAAATAGTGTCACGTTTATAGGGTAATACATATACTCTCTGACAAAAGTGTCATGTTTATATGACAATGAAGAGCACAATGTGACAAAAAATTGTCACGTTTATAATGTAAGACATCACATTCTCTGCTAAATGTGTCATGTTTATAGGGTGCCGTCATACTTTTACAAAAATGCCACGTTTATAATGTGAGACATCAAATTCTCTGAGAAAAGCGTCACGCTTATTTTCGAAAAAAAAAATTAATAAAAGACAGAATATATTCACTGACAAAATTATCACATTTATTAGCTGAAATGTCACATTTATTAGCTGAAATGTCTAATTTTATTAGCTGAAAGTCACATTTATTAGCTGAAATGTCTAATTTATTAACTCAAATGTCACATTTCTTTGCTAAAATGTCACATATATTAGCTGAAGCGTCACATTTTAAAACATAATATTCGAACCATACTCGCTTGCAAATATGTTAAATTCACTGATAGACGTGACACATTCGCTGCTAGATGTGAATAAATAACTAATGAACGTGACGCATTCACTGATATATACGATGCAGTCACTGGTACAGGCGATGCCCTCACTGGTAGGAGTGATACATTCACTGGTAGGCGTGACACAATCACTGAGAGACGTGAATCACTCCAGCGTGACAGTGGAGCTCAGTGAGACTGGCTGTAGAAGCTGTGAGTTCTGTCGTTGTTGTACACGTACTCCGGCTCGGTTACTGGTGGGTAGCAATCGATCTCGCTGCTCTTCCGGTTGCTGATCTGAAGGCGTTTTGCAAAATTGTCACCATTCTCGGGACTATTTGACTTATGCAGGTCTCCGTTATGGGCGTAGGTGTTGTAGTTCTTCGGCGGACAGTCGTCGATTAGGACCTCATTGTCGTTGTCAAACGGTTTGTATAGGTAGATGTTGCGGAGGAAGAAGAGCAGAGGAGCGTAGAGGACATTGGTCAAGAAGATGAGGACGTTGAGCCACGTGAAGCCAATGCTGGACACGATGCTGCCAGCTACGATGGGGCCGATGGCGTAGGCCAGGGAGTAGGAGATGTCGGCGATGGCATAGACACTGCCGTAGACGCTAGAGTGCCGGACATCGACCAGGTAGCCCAAGGTGGGCAGCAGGGCAGTGTCCACGAGGGCAATGCCGAAACAAAGGCCCATAATGGGGAAGATAACCACGAAGAACTTAGTACAGAAGGGGATGAAGAAGCAGAATATGCCCTCCATGGCGAGCCCGATAAGCGCCATCAGCCACTGGTACTGCTTGAACTTGTAGGCCAGCTTGACTGTGATGTACACGCCGATCACGTGGGGGATGAAGGCAGGAAGCCAGCAGAAGCCGATCTGCCACTCATCTGCGTCCATTGTGACCTTCATCCACAACGAGATGGTTGGCTCCAGGAAGGCCAAGGACACGTTGGCCATGGCCAGGGCACCAGCCGAGAGAGCGATGTACGGGTCCATCAGTAACCTGTAAATGGGCGTCCCTTTTGGTCTTTCTTCCCTGGTCAACATTGACCGCTCCAGCCGGACGGGTTTCATCACCAGAATCATGAGAACACCATCGATGAGGCAGACCAAGGCTAGGATGACGAATGGGAATGTCTTACCGGCAAACTCGTACAAGATTCCTCCAAATGGAGGCGCAAACAAGCATCCGAATGAGATGAAGGCCAGAGCGATACCCAGTGACTTTGTTCGTTCTTGCTCCTCTGTGAATCGATCGGCAATCATGGCCAGACCGGAAGTGTCAGCAAAAGCTGAGCCCAAACCTTGGAGACTGCGGGCCAGGAAGAGCACGGCGTAGCTCTCCCCAAAGCGAACACAGAGGTGGACAAGAACATAATCGTCAGCCCAATCATCATGGGAATGTCGTAGCCGATCCGGTCGATGAGGCCCCCGGTAAAAGGGTTGACGAACAGCTGGCAGATGGCCTTGGACGCGAAAAGGACGCCTATAGCTAGACCCTCGTCACCGTACGAGATTGGAGGGGGCGGTACTGGAATCTTCAACAGGTAGATTCTATTGTCATGGTGATCTGCGTGCCAAGTGCTGTTGGTGGCCAGGACCGCGTCTTGCGGTACGTTGACTATCTCGCCGTTCTTGAATTGGCCGCTGGGTTAAGCTTGTGTGCCATGACGTAGCTGTGCGTGACCCCGACGCTGATATTGTTGGTGGAGTGTGTGATGTCGTAGTAGCGGTATTGGTACCTGGTCGCTTCGTGCTTCTCCCTCTGTCGAGCGAGGTAGTTGGGAATGATCGGGACGATGACCATGTACAGCATGTTGTCCAGCAGCAAAGCGATGCACACAATCACCAACACCAAGCGGCGCTGAGACGTTGGATCACGGATCTTGTCTTGGAATTGTCCCCACTTGGCCTGCCCAATTCGCGCCGCCTGCGCGTACACCGACATTCTGAAACGTCCCCTTGTCTGATCCCTTGTTTCTTATTTCCTAAAGGTGGCAGACACAAGAATTTCTTGTTTCTTATTTCCTAAAGGTGGCAGACACAAGAATTTCTTGTTTCTTATTTCCTAAAGGTGGCAGACACAAGAATTTCTTGTTTCATATTTCCTAAAGGTGGCAGACACAAGAATTTCTTGTTTCATATTTCCTAAAGGTGACAGACACAAGAATTTCTTGTTTCATATTTCCTAAAGGCGACAGACACAAGAATTTCTTGTTTCATATTTCCTAATGGTGGCAGACACAAGAATTTCTTGTTTCTTATTTCCTAAAGGTGGCAGACACAAGAATTTCTTGTTTCATATTTCCTAAAGGTGACAGACACAAGAATTTCTTGTTTCTTATTTCCTAAAGGCGACAGACACAAGAATTTCTTGTTTCTTATTTCCTAAAGGTGACAGACACAAGAATTTCCTGCTTCTTATTTCCTAAAGGTGACAGACACAAGAATTTCTTGTTTCTTATTTCCTAAATGTGGTAGACACAAGAATTTCTTGTTTCTTATTTCCTAAAGGTGACAGACACAAGAATTTCTTGTTTCTTATTTCCTAAAGGTGACAGACACAAGAATTTCTTGTTTCTTATTTCCTAAAGGTGACAGGCACAAGAATTTCTTGTTTCATATTTCCTAAAGGTGGCAGACACGAGCATTTCTTGTGCTTCGAAGAGATATACACGCTGTGTTCTATCGTCGCTCACACACACACATTTGTTGCACCATCGATATGCGTACCTCAAAAAATGAAAATTGCTCTCAGTTTCTGCAGCAATGAGATGTTCTCATCTTTAGTAGCGGCTCTTTGCCGACATTTACAAAACGGTTCATTGTTTTAGGTTCGCACAATTATTAAAGTTACTCTGTGACGAAACTCAGGGTCAGTCTGCCATACAGCGCCATGTTGTTTGCATCCAACTCGCCAACCCGAGGAGCTACTGAAGATTTTGGCTCGAGCTTCTCTCTGTGGTTAAAGGTGACGTCTTTCGCTGAAAGACAACAAAGGTGACGTCATTGGCTGAAAGACAACAAAGGTGACGTCATTTAAACGAGGAGCAGAAAATGGGAGATGAGAAAGTAGGTCATGGAATTGATAAAACGCGAGATTTTTGTAAAAAAGTAGTGGGTGGATGTAGCAATATGTGGAGTTGTAATGTGGACAGTTGTTAAATAGTGGTTGGATATAGCAATATGTGGAGTTGTAATGTGGACAGTTGTTAAATAGTGGTTGGATGTAGCGATATGTGGAGTTGTAATGTGGACAGTTGTTAAATAGTGGTTGGATATAGCAATATGTGGAGTTGTAATGTGGACAGTTGTTAAATAGTGGTTGGATGTAGCGATATGTGGAGTTGTAATGTGGACAGTTGTTAAATAGTGGTTGGATGTAGCGATATGTGGAGTTGTAATGTGGACAGTTGTTAAATAGTGGTTGGATGTAGCAATATGTGGAGTTGTAATGTGGACAGTTGTTAAATAGTGGTTGGACGTAGCAATATGTGGAGTAGTAATGTGGACAATTGTTAAATAGTGGTTGGACGTAGCAATATGTGGAGTAGTAATGTGGACAATTGTTAAATAGTGGTTGGATGTAGCAATATGTGGAGTTGTAATGTGGACAGTTGTTAAATAGTAACTGAAAGTAGCAATGTGGACAGTTGTTAAATAGTAACTGAAAGTAGCAATGTGGGCAGTTGTTAAATAGTGGTTGGATGTAGCAATATGTGGAGTAGCAATGTGGACAGTTGTTAAATAGTGACTGAAAGTAGCAATGTGGACAGTTGTTAAATAATAATTGAAAGTAGCAATGTGGACAGTTGTTAAATAGTAACTGAAAGTAGCAATGTGGACAGTTGTTAAATAGTAACTGAAAGTAGCAATGTGGACAGCTGTTAAATAGTGGCTGGAAGTAGCAATGTGGACAATTGTTAAATAGTGGTTGGATGTAGCAATATGTGGAGTTGTAATGTGGACAGTTGTTAAATAGTGACTGAAAGTAGCAATGCGGACAGCTGTTAAATAGTGGCTGGAAGTAGCAATGTGGTCAATTGTTAAATAATGACTAAAAGTAGCAATGTGGACAGCTGTTAAATAGTGGCTGGAAGTAGCAATGTGGACAATTGTTAAAAAGTGGTTGAATGTAGCAATGTGAACAGTTTTTTAAATAGTAGTTGAAAGTAGCAATGTGGACAGTTGTTAAAAAGTGACTGAAAGTAGCAATTTGGACAGTTGTTAAATAGTGGTTGAAAGTAGCAATGTGGACAGTTGTTAAATAGTGACTGAAAGTAGCAATGTGGACAGTTGTTAAATAGTGACTGAAAGTAGCAATGTGGACAGTTGTTAGTTAAATATTTGTTGAAAGTAGCAATGTGTATAGTTGTTAAATAGTGAATGAAAGTAGCAATGTTGACAGTTGTTAAATAGTGACTGAAAGTAGCAATGTGGACAGTTGTTAAATAGTGAATGAAAGTAGCAATGTTGACAGTTGTTAAATAGTGACTGAAAGTAGCAATGTGGACAATTGTTAAATAGTGGTTGAAAGTAGCAATGTGGACAGTTGTTAGTTAAATATTGGTTGAAAGTAGCAATGTGGACAATTGTTAGTTAAATATTGGTTGAAAGTAGCAATGTGGACAGTTGTTAGTTAAATATTGGTTGAAAGTAGCAATGTGGACAGTTGTTAAATAGTGAATGAAAGTAACAATGTGGGCAAGTGTTAAATAGTGACTGAAAGTAGCAATGTGGACAGTTGTTAAATAGTGACTGAAAGTAGCAATATGAGAAGTTGTAATAGTAGTTGCTGAATGTGACAATATGAATTTTTGCAACCATAGTTGTTGATTTGCGCAATGTGGACATTGTAACGATAATTGCTAAATGTATCAATTTGGATAATTGTAACATTATAGGCTAAATGTAGCAATGTGGGGAGCTGTAACAATAGTGGTTGAATGTATAGCATTATGGTAGAGTTGTAACAATAATGGCTGAATGTAGGGATATGAATAGTTGTAACAATAGTGACTGAATGTAGCAATATGGAGAGTAGTAAAAATAGTGGCTGAATGTAGCAAATCTAGCAGTTATAAAATTAGTGGCTGAATGTAGCAAGTTGCAATTATAACAATTGTGGCTGAATGTAGCAATGTGGAGAGTTGTAACAATAGTGGCTGAATGTAGCAATATAGTCAGTTGCCACAATAGAGATTGAATGTAGCAATATGTGTAGCTATAATAATAATACCTGAATGTACCAGCAAGGGCAGTTATTACAACAGTGCTTGGATGTACATATATAAGTGGTTGAAGCAATAGAATATGAATGTAGCAATATTGCCAGGTAAACATTATTCGGTGAATATAGCATTTGTGACAACAGTAACTGAATGTAGCAGTAGAGAGCAATTGAAACAATATTGGCTGAACATGGCAAATCTAGAAGTTGCAACAATAGTGTCTAAATATAGCAAATTTGTCAGTTGTAACAATAGAGATTGAATGTAGCATGTGGCAGTTGTGACAATTCTGGATGAACGTAGAAATATGAGTAATTGTAACAAAAGAGATTGCATTTAGCAATATAGGCAGTTGCAACAATAAAGATTGAATGTACCAATATGGGCAGTTGTAACAATAGAGATTGAATGTAGCAATATGGACAGTTGTAACAATAGAGATTGAATGTAGCAGTATGGACAGTTGTAACAATAGAGATTGAATGTAGCAATATGGACAGTTGTAACAATAGAGACTGAATGTAGCAATATGAGCAGTTCTAAGAAAGGAGATTAAATGTAGCAATAAGGGCAGTTGTAACTATAGAGATTGAATGTAGCAATTTCGGCAGTTGTAACAATAGAAATTGAATGTAGCTATATAGGGAATTGCAACAATAGAGATTAAATGTAGCAATTTCGGCAGTTGTAATAATAGAGACAGGGTGTAAGATCACGGTATATCTGTAATATCAGTGACTGAGTGTAGCAACACTGGTAGGTAAAAGAACTATGATTCACTGATAACAACACAGGTAGGTGTGCTACATGTTAACTATAACTGGTAAGATTGCAGCAACACAATTCTAAGCTCTCCTAGACAACATCAAGATGGTGTCCTCTCACACAGGTCTAGCACAACCTGACAGGTAATCGCTGATCAGAAACAATGGGCGGCAATTAACTCATCCAGTCTTATATGGTGGCGCCTCAGGCAATGATGAGTAATGAGGCGCCTCAGGCAATGATGAGTAATGAGGTACCTCAGGTAATGATGAGTAATGAGGCGCCTCGGGCAATGACGAGTAATGAGGCGCTTCAGAAAATGATGACTAATGTGATGTCTCATCAAATAATGATGATTAATGTGATGTCTCATCAAGTAATGATGACTAATCTTGTGCCCCTGGAAATGATGAGTAATAAGGCGGCTCAGAAATGATTAACAATTTGATATCTAATGATGAGTAATATGGTGTCTCAGGTAATGATGAGTAATGTGGCGCATAAGGCAATGATGAGTAATCTGGCCTCTCAGGCAATGATGGGTAATTTGGCGCCTCAGGTAATGGTGGATAATGTGACACTTCAGGTAATGGTGGATAATGTGACACTTCAGGTAATGGTGGATAACGTGACACTTCAGGTAATGGTGGATAATGTGACACTTCAGGTAATGGTGGATAATGTGAAACTTCAGGTAATGGTGGATAATGTGGGTCTTCAGATAATGGTGGATAATGTAGCACTTTATATAATGGTGGATAATGTAACACCTCAGGTAATGGTGGATAATGTGCACCTCAGGTAATGGTGGATAATGTGGGACTTCATGTAATGGTGGATAATGTGGGACTTCAGGTAATGGTGGATAATGTGCGACTTCAGGTGATGGTGGATAATGTGGAACTTCAGGTAATGGTGGATAATGTGACACTTCAGGTAATGGTGGATAATGTGACACTTCAGGTGATGGTGGAAAATGTGGAACTTCAGGTGATGGTGGATAATGTGGGACTTCAGGTGATGGTGGATAATGTGGGACTTCAGGTGATGGTGGATAATGTGGGACTTCAAGTGATGGTGGATAATGTGAAACTTCAGGTAATGGTGGATAATGTGGGACTTCAGGTGATGGTAGATAATGTGGGACTTCAGGTGATGGTGGATAATGTAACACCTCAGGTAATGGTGGATAACGTGACACTTCAGGTGATGGTGGATAATGTGGGACTTCAGGTGATGGTGGATAATGTGGGACTTCAGGTGATGGTGGATAATGTGGGACTTCAGGTGATGGTGGACAACGTGACACTTTAGGTGATGGTGGATAATGTGGGACTTCAGGTGATGGTGGATAACGTGACACTTCAGGTAATGATGGATAATGTGGGACTTCAGGTAATGGTGGATAATGTGGGACTTCAGGTGATGGTGGATAATGTGGGACTTCAGGTGATGGTGGACAACGTGACACTTTAGGTGATGGTGGATAATGTGGGACTTCAGGTGATGGTGGATAATGTGGGACTTAAGGTAATGGTGGATAATGTGACACTTCAGGTAATGGTGGATAATGTGGGACTTCAAGTAATGGTGGATAATGTGGGACTTCAGGTGATGGTGGATAATGTGGGACTTCAGGTAATGGTGGATAATGTGGGACATCAGGATGGTGGATAATGTGGGACTTCAGGTAATGGTGGATAATGTAGCACTTTATATTATGGTGGATAATGTAACACCTCAGGTAATGGTGGATAATGTAGCACTTTATATAATGGTGGATAATGTAGCATTTCATATAATGGTGGATAATGTGGGACTTCAGGTGATGGTGGATAATATGGGACTTCAGGTAATGGTGGATAACGTGGGACTTCAGGTAATGGTGGATAATGTGACACTTCAGGTAATGGTGGATAATGTAGCACTTTATATAATGGTGGATAATGTAGCACTTTATATAATGGTGGATAATGTAGCACCTCAAGTAATGGTGGATAACGTGACACTTCAGGTAATGGTGGATAATGTGACACTTCAGGTAATGGTGGATAATGCAGCACTTCAAGTAATGGTGGATAATGTGGCACTTCGGATAATTGTGGATAAAGTGGCACTTCAGGTAATGGTGGATAATGTAGCTCTTCAAATATTGGTGGATAATGTGACACCTCAGTTAATAGTGGATAATGTGACACTTCAGGTAATGGTGGATAATGTGACACCTCAGTTAATAGTGGATAATGTGATACTTCAGGTAATGGTGGATAATGTGGCACCTCAGGCAAAGATGATTAATATGTTGTCTCAAGCAATGATGGGTATGGTGACACCTCAGGTAAAGATGATTAATATGTTGTCTCAAGCAATGATGGGTATGGTGACACCTCAGGTAAAGATGATTAATATGTTGTCTCAAGCAATGATGGGTATGGTGACACCTCAGGTAAAGATGATTAATATGTTGTCTCAAGCAATGATGGGTATGGTGACACCTCAGGTAAAGATGATTAATATGTTGTCTCAAGCAATGATGGGTATGGTGACACATCAGGCAAAGATGATTAATATGTTGTCTCAAGCAATGATGGGTATGGTGATACCTCAGGTAAAGATGATTAATATGTTGTCTCAAGCAATGATGGGTATGCTGACACCTCACGTAAAGATGATTAATACGTTGTCGCAAGCAATGATGGGTATGGTGACACCTCAGGCAAAGACGATTAATATGTTGTCTCAAGCAATGATGGGTATGGTGACACCTCAGGTAAAGATGATTAATATGTTGTCTCAAGCAATGATGGGTATGGTGACACCTCAGGTAAAGCTTATTAATATGTTGTCTCAAGCATTGATGGGTATGGTGACACCTCAGGCAAAGATGATTAATATGTTGTCGCAAGCAATGATGGGTATGGTGACACCTCAGGCAAAGATGATTAATATGTTGTCTCAAGCAATGATGGGTATGGTGACACCTCAGGTAAAGATGATTAATATGTTGTCGCAAGCAATGATGGGTATGGTGACACCTCAGGCAAAGACGATTAATATGTTGTCTCAAGCAATGATGGGTATGGTGACACCTCAGGTAAAGATGATTAATATGTTGTCTCAAGCAATGATGGGTATGGTGACACCTCAGGTGAAGATGATTAATATGTTGTCTCAAGCAATGATGGGTATGGTGACACCTCAGGTAAAGATGATTAATATGTTGTCTCAAGCAATGATGGGTATGGTGACACCTCATGTAAAGATGATTAATATGTTGTCTCAAGCAATGATGGGTATGGTGACACCTCAGGTAAAGATGACTATTGTGGCGTCGCAATAATGTGTAATGTGGTGTCAAGAAATATTTAGTTTATTGTCTCGTGCAATAACGAGTAATGTGGTGTCTAAGGCAATAACGAGTAATGTGGTGTCTAAGGCAATAACGAGTAATGTGGTGTCTAAGGCAATAACGAGTAATGTGGTGTCTAAGGCAATAACGAGTATTGTGGTGTCTAAGGCAATAACGAGTAATGTGGTGTCAAGAAATATTTAGTTTATTGCCTCGTGCAATAACGAGTAATGTGGTGTCTAAGGCAATAACGAGTAATGTGGTGTCTAAGGCAATAACGAGTAATGTGGTGTCTAAGGCAATAACGAGTAATGTGGTGTCTAAGGCAATAACGAGTAATGTGGTGTCTAAGGCAATAACGAGTAATGTAGTGTCTAAGGCAATAACGAGTAATGTGGTGTCTAAGGCAATAATGAGTAATGTAGTGTCAAAGACAATAACGAGTAATGTGGTGTCTAAGGCAATAAAGAGTAATGTGGTTTCTAAGGCAATAATGAGTAATGTGGTGTCTAAGGCAATAATGAGTAATGTGGTGTCTAAGGCAATAATGAGTAATGTGGTGTCTATGGCAATAACGAGTAATGTGGTGTCTAAGGCAATAATGAGTAATGTGGTGTCTAAGGCAAAAACGAGTAATGTAGTGTCTAGGGCAATAACGAGTAATGTGGTGTCTAAGGCAATAACGAGTAATGTAGTGTCTAAGGCAATAATGAGTAATGTGGTGTCTAAGGCAATAACGAGTAATGTAGTGTCTAAGGCAATAACGAGTAATGTGGTGTCTAAGGCAATAATGAGAAATGGGGTGTTTCAGACAGTGACGAGTACTGTGGCACCTTATGCCATGATGTCGAATGTAGCCGTAGGCTACGATGAGTAATGTGACAACTCAGGCAATGATGAGTAATATAGTGTTTAGTCAATGATGAGTAATATAGTGTTTCAGTCAATGATGAGTAGTGTGACACCTAAAGCAATGATGAGTAATATAGTGTTTCAGTCAATGATGAGTAATGTGACACCTAAGGCGATGATGAGTAATATAGTGTTTCAGTCACTGATGATTAATTTGACACATCAATCAATGATGAATAATATAGTTTTTCAGTCAACGTTGAGTAATATAGTGTTTCAGTCAATTATAAATAATATAGTGTTTCAGTCAATGATAAGTATTATATTGTTTTAGTCAATGATAAGTAATATAGTGTTTCGGTCAATGATAAGTAATATAGTGTTTCGGTCAATGATAAGTAATATATTGTTTTAGTCAATGATAAGTAATATAGTGTTTCGGTCAATTATAAGTAATATAGTGTTTCGGTCAATGATAAGTAATATAGTGTTTCAGTCAATTATGAGTAATATAGTGTTTCAGTCAATTATAAGTAATATAGTGTTTCAGTCAATGATGAGTAATATAGTGTTTTAGTCAATGGTGAGTAATATAGTGTTTCAGTCAATGATGAGTAATATAGTGTTTTAGTCAATGGTGAGTAATATAGTGTTTCAGTCAATGATGAGTAATGTGACACCTCAGGCAATGTTGAGTAATACAGTGTTTCAGTCACTGATGAGTAATGTGAGGCATCAATCAATGATGAGTAATACAGTTTTTCAGTCAATGATAAGTAATATAGTGTTTCAGTCAATGATAAGTAATATACTGTTTCGGTCAATGATAAGTAATATAGTCTTTCAGTCAATTATTAGTAGTATAGTGTTTCAGTCAATTATAAGTAATATAGTGTTTCGGTCAATGATAAGTAATATAGTGTTTCAATCAATTATGAGTAATATAGTGTTTCAGTCAATCGTAATTAATATAGTGTTTCAGTCAATGATGAGTAATGTGACACCTAAGGCGATGATGAGTAATATAGTGTTTCAGTCACTGATGATTAATTTGACACATCAATCAATGATGAATAATATAGTTTTTCAGTCAACGTTGAGTAATATAGTGTTTCAGTCAATTATAAATAATATAGTGTTTCAGTCAATGATAAGTATTATATTGTTTTAGTCAATGATAAGTAATATAGTGTTTCGGTCAATGATAAGTAATATAGTGTTTCGGTCAATGATAAGTAATATATTGTTTTAGTCAATGATAAGTAATATAGTGTTTCGGTCAATTATAAGTAATATAGTGTTTCGGTCAATGATAAGTAATATAGTGTTTCAGTCAATTATGAGTAATATAGTGTTTCAGTCAATTATAAGTAATATAGTGTTTCAGTCAATGATGAGTAATATAGTGTTTTAGTCAATGGTGAGTAATATAGTGTTTCAGTCAATGATGAGTAATATAGTGTTTTAGTCAATGGTGAGTAATATAGTGTTTCAGTCAATGATGAGTAATGTGACACCTCAGGCAATGTTGAGTAATACAGTGTTTCAGTCACTGATGAGTAATGTGAGGCATCAATCAATGATGAGTAATACAGTTTTTCAGTCAATGATAAGTAATATAGTGTTTCAGTCAATGATAAGTAATATACTGTTTCGGTCAATGATAAGTAATATAGTCTTTCAGTCAATTATTAGTAGTATAGTGTTTCAGTCAATTATAAGTAATATAGTGTTTCGGTCAATGATAAGTAATATAGTGTTTCAATCAATTATGAGTAATATAGTGTTTCAGTCAATCGTAATTAATATAGTGTTTCAGTCAATGATGAGTAATATAGTGTTTTAGTCAATGGTGAGTAATATAGTGTTTCAGTCAATGATGAGTAATATAGTGTTTTAGTCAATGGTGAGTAATATAGTGTTTCAGTCAATGATGAGTAATACAGTGTTTTAGTCAATGGTGAGTAATATAGTGTTTCAGTCAATGATGAGTAATGTAATACCTCAGGCAATGTTGAGTAAAACAGTGTTTCAGTCACTGATGAGTAATGTGAGGCATCAATCAATGATGAGTAATAAAGTTTTTCAGTCAATGATGAGTAATGTGAGGCATCAATCAATGATGAGTAATAAAGTTTTTCAGTCAATGATGAGTAATATATAGTGTTTTAGTCAATGGTAAGTAATATAGTGTTTCAGTCAATGATAAGTAATATAGTGTTTCAGTCAATGATAACTAATATAGTATGTTAGTCAATGATAAGTAATATAGTGTTTTAGTCAATTATAAGTAATAAAGTGTTTCAGTCAATGATAAGTAATATAGTCTTTTAGTCAATGATAAGTAATATAGTGTTTTAAATAATGATAAGTAATATAGTGGTTTAGTCAATGATAAATTTATAGTGTTTCAGTCAATGATAAATAATTTAGTGTTTTAGTTAATGATAAATAATATATTGTTTTAGTTAATGATAAGTAATATAGTGTTTCAGTCAATGATAAGTAATATAGTGTTTTAGTCAATGGTAAGTAATATAGTGTTTCAGTCAATGATAAGTAATATAGTGTTTCTGTCAATGATAACTAATATAGTATGTTAGTCAATGATAAGTAATATAGTGTTTTAGTCAATTATAAGTAATATAGTGTTTCAGTCAATGATAAGTAATATAGTCTTTTAGTCAATGATAAGTAATATAGTGTTTTAAATAATGATAAGTAATATAGTGGTTTAGTCAATGATAAATTTATAGTGTTTCAGTCAATGATAAATAATTTAGTGTTTTAGTTAATGATAAATAATATATTGTTTTAGTTAATGATAAGTAATATAGTGTTTCAGTCAATGATAAGTAATATAGTGTTTTAGTCAATGGTAAGTAATATAGTGTTTTAGTCAATGATAAATAATATAATCTTTTAGTCAATGATAAGTAATATAGTGTTTTAGTCAATTATAAGTAATATAGTGTTTCAGTCAATGATAAGTAATATAGTATTTTAGTCAATGATAAGTAATATAGTGTTTTAGTTAATGATAAGTAATATAGTGTTTTAGTCAATGATAAATAATATAGTGTTTTAGTTAATGATAAGTAATATAGTGTTTTAGTTAATGATAAGTAATATAGTGTTTTAGTCAATTACAAGTAATATAGTGTTTTAGTCAATGATAAATAATATAATGTTTTAGTCAATGATAAGTAATATAGTGTTTTAGTCAATTATAAGTAATATAGTGTTTCAGTCAATGATAAGTAATATAGTATTTTAGTCAATGATAAGTAATATAGTGTTTTAGTTAATGATAAGTAATATAGTGTTTTAGTCAATGATAAATAATATAGTGTTTTAGTCAATGATAAGCAATATAGTGTTTCAGTCAATTGTGAGCAATATAGTATTTTAGTCAATGATAAGTAATATAGTGTTTCAGTCAATGATAAGTAATATAGTGTTTCAGTCAATTGTGGCCAATATAGTGTTTCAGTCAATGATAAGCAATATAGTGTTTCAGTCAATGATGAGTCATGATATATGATGTGAGACCACTGGAGTCACGGACAACCTAAAAAATGTTGTGGCTGCTGTTGCCTTCTTACCGTACCTGCCTGGGTCCATCCACTCAAATAAAAGTTGTCACTCAGTCAGAAATAGTTGCCAGTTTAGAAATGGTTGTCAGTCAGAAATAGTTGTCAGTTTAAAATAGTTGTCAGTCAGAAATAGTTGTCAGTCAGAAATAGTTGTCAGTTTAGAAATGGTTGTCAGTCAGAAATAGTTGTCAGTTTAGAAATGGTTATCAGTCAGAAATAGTTGTCAGTTTAGAAATGGTTATCAGTCAGAAATAGTTGTCAGTTAGAAATAGTTGTCAGTCAGAAATAGTTGTCAGTTAGAAATAGTTGTCAGTTTAGAAATGGTTATCAGTCAGAAATAGTTGTCAGTTTAGAAATGGTTATCAGTCAGAAATAGTTGTCAGTTAGAAATAGTTGTCAGTCAGAAATAGTTGTCAGTTAGAAATAGTTGTCAGTTTAGAAATGGTTATCAGTCAGAAATAGTTGTCAGTTAGAAATAGTTGTCAGTTTAGAAATGGTTATCAGTCAGAAATAGTTGTCAGTTAGAAATAGTTGTCAGTCAGAAATAGTTGTCAGTTAGAAATAGTTGTCAGTCAGAAATAGTTGTCAGTCAGAAATAGTTGTCAGTTTAGAAATGGTTGTCAGTCAGAAATAGTTGTCAGTTAAGAAATGGTTGTCAGTCAGAAATAGTTGTCAGTCAGAAATAGTTGTCAGTTTAGAAATGGTTGTCAGTCAGAAATAGTTGTCAGTCAGAAATATTTGTCAGTCAGAAATAGTTGTCAGTCAGAAATGGTTGTAAGTCAGAAATAGTTGTCAGTAAGAAATGGTTGTCAGTCAGAAATAGTTGTGAGCTTAGAAATGGTTGTCAGTCAGAAATAGTTGTCAGTTTAGAAATGGTTGTCAGTCAGAAATTGTTGTCAGTCTGAAATATTTGTCAGTTTAGAAATGGTTGTCAGTCAGAAATAGTTGTCAGTTTAGAAATGGTTGTCAGTTTAGAAATGGTTGTCAGTCAGAAATAGTTGTCAGTTTAGAAATGGTTGTCAGTTTAGAAATGGTTGTCAGTCAGAAATAGTTCTCAGTTTAGAAAAGGTTGTCAGTCAGAAATAGTTGTCCATTTAGAAATGGTTGTCAGTTTAGAAATGGTTGTCAGTCAGAAATAGTTGTCAGTTTAGAAATGGTTGTCAGTCAGAAATAGTTGTCAGTTTAGAAATGGTTGTCAGTTTAGGAATGGTTGTCAGTCAGAAATAGTTGTCAGTTTAGAAATGGTTGTCAGTCAGAAATAGCATTCAGTTTAGGAATGGTTGTCAGTCAGAAATAGTTGTCAGTTTAGGAATGGTTGTCAGTCAGAAATAGTTGTCAGTTTAGAAAGGGTAGTCAGTTTAGAAATGGTTGTCAGTTTAGAAATGGTTGTCAGTCAGAAATAGTTGTCAGTTTAGAAATGGTTGTCAGTTTAGAAATGGTTGTCAGTTTAGAAATGGTTGTCAGTCAGAAATAGTTGTCAGTTTAGAAATGGTTATCAGTCAGAAATAGTTGTCAGTTTAGGAATGGTTGTCAGTCAGAAATAGTTGTCAGTTTAGAAATGGTTGTCAGTTTAGAAATGGTTGTCAGTTTAGAAATGGTTGTCAGTCAGAAATAGTTGTCAGTTTAGAAATGGTTATCAGTCAGAAATAGTTGTGAGCTTAGAAATGGTTGTCAGTCAGAAATAGTTGTCAGTTTAGAAATGGTTGTCAGTCAGAAATAGTTGTCAGTCTGAAATATTTGTCAGTTTAGAAATGGTTGTCAGTCAGAAATAGTTGTCAGTTTAGAAATGGTTGTCAGTTTAGAAATGGTTGTCAGTCAGAAATAGTTGTCAGTTTAGAAATGGTTGTCAGTTTAGAAATGGTTGTCAGTCAGAAATAGTTCTCAGTTTAGAAAAGGTTGTCAGTCAGAAATAGTTGTCCATTTAGAAATGGTTGTCAGTTTAGAAATGGTTGTCAGTCAGAAATAGTTGTCAGTTTAGAAATGGTTGTCAGTCAGAAATAGTTGTCAGTTTAGAAATGGTTGTCAGTTTAGGAATGGTTGTCAGTCAGAAATAGTTGTCAGTTTAGAAATGGTTGTCAGTCAGAAATAGCATTCAGTTTAGGAATGGTTGTCAGTCAGAAATAGTTGTCAGTTTAGGAATGGTTGTCAGGCAGAAATAGTTGTCAGTTTAGAAATGGTTGTCAGTTTAGAAATGGTTGTCAGTTTAGAAATGGTTGTCAGTCAGAAATAGTTGTCAGTTTAGAAATGGTTATCAGTCAGAAATAGTTGTGAGTTTAGAAATGGTTATCAGTCAGAAATAGTTGTCAGTTTAGAAATGGTTGTCAGTCAGAAATAGTTGTCAGTTTAGAAATAGTTGTCAGTTTAGAAATGGTTGTCAGTCAGAAATAGTTGTAAGTGACTTAGTCAGAAATGTTTCTCAGTCACACAGTCGGAAATGGTTGTCAGTGACGCAGTCAGAAATGGTTGTCAGTCAGAAATAGTTGTTAGTCAGAAATGGTTGTCAGTGATTCAGTCAGAATTGGTTGTCAATGATTTGGTCAGAATTGGTTGTCAGTGACTAGTCAGAAATGGTTGTCATTGACTCAGTCAGATACGGTTGTCAGTTACTCAGTCAGAAACGGTTGTCAGTTACTCAGTCAGATACGGTTGTCAGTTACTCAGTCAGAAACGGTTGTCAGTTACTCAGTCAGAAACGGTTGTCAATGACTCAGTCAGATACGGTTGTCAGTTACTCAGTCAGATACGGTTGTCAGTTACTCAGTCAGAAACGGTTGTCAATGACTCAGTCAGATACGGTTGTCAGTTACTCAGTCAGAAACGCTTGTCAGTTACTCAGTCAGAAACGGTTGTCAGTTACTCAGTCAGAAACGGTTGTCAGTTACTCAGTCAGAAACGGTTGTCAGTTACTGAGTCAGATACGGTTGTCAGTTACTCAGTCAGAAACGGTTGTCAGTTACTCAGTCAGAAACGGTTGTCAGTTACTCAGTCAGAAACGGTTGTCAGTTACTCTGTCAGAAACGGTTGTCAGTTACTCAGTCAGAAACGGTTGTCAGTTACTCAGTCAGAAACGGTTGTCAAGAACTCAGTCAGAAACGGGCGCCAATGACTCAGTAGGAAATGATTGTCAACAACTCAGTCAGAAACGGTTGTCAGTGACTTAGTCAGAAATGGTTGTGTCAATCACTAAGAAGTAGTTATGTCAGTCAGTCATAAATGTTTGTGTAAGTCAGTCAGAAATAGATGGCAGTCAGTCAGAAACGTTAGACAGTTAGTCCAAAATGTTTGACAGTCAGAAACGGTTGACAGTTAGTCAGAAATGGTTGACAGTTAGTCAGAAACGGTTGACAGTTAGTCAGAAATGGTTGACAGTTAGTCAGAAATGGTTGACAGTCAATCAGAAATAGTTGACAGTTAGAAATGGTCGTGTCAGTCAGTCAGAAATGGGTAACAGTTAGTCAGAAATGTTTGAAAGTTAATCAGAAACGGTTGACAGTTAGTCAGAAATGGTAGTGTCAGTCAGTCAGAAATGGTAGTGTCAGTCAGTCAGAAATGGTTCACAGTTAGTCAGAAATGGTTGACAGTAAGTCAGAATTTGTTGTGACAGTCAGTCAGAAATGGTTGTGACGTTCAAAAATGGTTGTGCCAGTTATTCATAAATGGTTGTATCAGTCAGTCAGGAATGGTTGTGTCAGTCAGAAATGGTTGTGACACTCAGTCAGAAAATGTTAAGTCAATCATTTAGAAATGGTTGTGTTAGTCATTCAAAATGGTTATGCCAGTCATTAAGAAATGGTTGTGACAGTCAGCCAGAAATGGTTGTGACAGTCAGTCAGAAAATGTTAAGTCAATCATTCAGAAATGGTTGTGCCAGTCATTCAGAAAAGGTTGTGTCAGTCATTCAGAAATGGTTGTGCCAGTCATTCAGAAATAGTTGTGTAAGTCATTCAGAAATGGTTGTTACAGTCAGTCAGAAATGGTTGTGCCATTCATTCAGAAATGGTTGTGACAGTCAGTCGCAAACGGTTGTGTGAGTCAGTCAGAAATGGTTGTGTCAGTCAGTCAGAAATAGTTGTGACAGTCAGTCAGAAATGGTTGTGACATTTAGTCAGAAATGGTTGTACCAGTCATTCAGAAATGGTTGCGTAAGTCAGTCAGAAATGGTTGTGACAGTCAGTCAGAAATGGTTGTGACATTTAGTCCGAAATGGTTGTACCAGTCATTCAGAAATGGTTGTGTCAGTCAGTCAGAAATGGGTGACAGTTAGTCAGAAATGGTTGATAGTTAGTCAGAAAGGTTATGTCAGTCATTCAGAAATGGTTATGTCAGTCATTCAGAAATGGTTATGTCAGTCATTCAGAAATGGTTATGTCAGTCATTCAGAAATGGTTGTGTCAGTCATTCAGAAATGGTTATGTCAGTCATTCAGAAATGGTTATGTCAGTCATTCAGAAATGGTTATGTCAGTCATTCAGAAATGGTTGTGTCAGTCATTCAGAAATGGTTATGTCAGTCATTCAGAAATGGTTGTGTCAGTCATTCAGAAATGGTTGTGTCAGTCATTCAGAAATGGCTGTGTAAGTCATTCAAAAATGGTTGTGTCAGTCATTCAGAAATGGTTGTGTCAGTCATTCAGAAATGGTTGTGTCAGTCATTCAGAAATGGTTGTGACAGACATTCAGAAATGGTTGTGCCAGACATTCAGAAATGGTTGTGTCAGTCATTCAGAAATGGTTGCGTCAGTCATTCAGAAATGGTTGTGTCAGTCATTCAGAAATGGTTGTGTCAGTCATTCAGAAATGGTTGTGCCAGACATTCAGAAATGGTTGTGTCAGTCAGAAACATTTGTCAGTCAGAAATAGTTGTGAGTTTAGAAATAGTTGTCAGTCAGAAATAGTTGTCAGTTTAGAAATGGTTGTCAGTCAGAAATAGTTGTCAGTTTAGAAATAGTTATCAGTTTAGAAATGGTTGTCAGTCAGAAATAGTTGTAAGTGACTCAGTCAGAAATGTTTCTCAGTCACACAGTCGGAAATGGTTGTCAGTGACGCAGTCAGAAATGGTTGTCAGTCAGAAATAGTTGTTAGTCAGAAATGGTTGTCAGTGATTCAGTCAGAATTGGTTGTCAATGATTTGGTCAGAATTGGTTGTCAGTGACTAGTCAGAAATGGTTGTCATTGACTCAGTCAGATACGGTTGTCAGTTACTCAGTCAGAAACGGTTGTCAGTTACTCAGTCAGATACGGTTATCAGTTACTCAGTCAGAAACGGTTGTCAGTTACTCAGTCAGAAACGGTTGTCAATGACTCAGTCAGATACGGTTGTCAGTTACTCAGTCAGAAACGGTTGTCAGTTACTCAGTCAGAAACGGTTGTCAATGACTCAGTCAGATACGGTTGTCAGTTACTCAGTCAGAAACGCTTGTCAGTTACTCAGTCAGAAACGGTTGTCAGTTACTCAGTCAGAAACGGTTGTCAGTTACTCAGTCAGAAACGGTTGTCAGTTACTGAGTCAGATACGGTTGTCAGTTACTCAGTCAGAAACGGTTGTCAGTTACTCAGTCAGAAACGGTTGTCAGTTACTCAGTCAGAAACGGTTGTCAGTTACTCTGTCAGAAACGGTTGTCAGTTACTCAGTCAGAAACGGTTGTCAGTTACTCAGTCAGAAACGGTTGTCAAGAACTCAGTCAGAAACGGGCGCCAATGACTCAGTAGGAAATGATTGTCAACAACTCAGTCAGAAACGGTTGTCAGTGACTTAGTCAGAAATGGTTGTGTCAATCACTAAGAAGTAGTTATGTCAGTCAGTCATAAATGTTTGTGTAAGTCAGTCAGAAATAGATGGCAGTCAGTCAGAAACGTTAGACAGTTAGTCCAAAATGTTTGACAGTCAGAAACGGTTGACAGTTAGTCAGAAATGGTTGACAGTTAGTCAGAAACGGTTGACAGTTAGTCAGAAATGGTTGACAGTTAGTCAGAAATGGTTGACAGTCAATCAGAAATAGTTGACAGTTAGAAATGGTCGTGTCAGTCAGTCAGAAATGGGTAACAGTTAGTCAGAAATGTTTGACAGTTAATCAGAAACGGTTGACAGTTAGTCAGAAATGGTAGTGTCAGTCAGTCAGAAATGGTTCACAGTTAGTCAGAAATGGTTGACAGTAAGTCAGAATTTGTTGTGACAGTCAGTCAGAAATGGTTGTGACGTTCAAAAATGGTTGTGCCAGTTATTCATAAATGGTTGTATCAGTCAGTCAGGAATGGTTGTGTCAGTCAGAAATGGTTGACAGTCAGTCAGAAATGGATGACAATCAGTCAGAAATGGTTGTGACACTCAGTCAGAAAATATTAAGTCAATCATTCAGAAATGGTTGTGTCAGTCATTCAAAAATGGTTATGCCAGTCATTAAGAAATGGTTGTGACAGTCAGCCAGAAATGGTTGTGACAGTCAGTCAGAAAATGTTAAGTCAATCATTCAGAAATGGTTGTGCCAGTCATTCAGAAAAGGTTGTGTCAGTCATTCAGAAATGGTTGTGCCAGTCATTCAGAAATAGTTGTGTAAGTCATTCAGAAATGGTTGTTACAGTCAGTCAGAAATGGTTGTGCCATTCATTCAGAAATGGTTGTGACAGTCAGTCGCAAACGGTTGTGTGAGTCAGTCAGAAATGGTTGTGTCAGTCAGTCAGAAATAGTTGTGACAGTCAGTCAGAAATGGTTGTGACATTTAGTCAGAAATGGTTGTACCAGTCATTCAGAAATGGTTGCGTAAGTCAGTCAGAAATGGTTGTGACAGTCAGTCAGAAATGGTTGTGACATTTAGTCAGAATGGTTGTACCAGTCATTCAGAAATGGTTGTGTCAGTCAGTCAGAAATGGGTGACAGTTAGTCAGAAATGGTTGATAGTTAGTCAGAAAGGTTATGTCAGTCATTCAGAAATGGTTATGTCAGTCATTCAGAAATGGTTATGTCAGTCATTCAGAAATGGTTATGTCAGTCATTCAGAAATGGTTGTGTCAGTCATTCAGAAATGGTTATGTCAGTCATTCAGAAATGGTTATGTCAGTCATTCAGAAATGGTTATGTCAGTCATTCAGAAATGGTTGTGTCAGTCATTCAGAAATGGTTATGTCAGTCATTCAGAAATGGTTGTGTCAGTCATTCAGAAATGGTTGTGTCAGTCATTCAGAAATGGTTGTGTCAGTCATTCAGAAATGGTTGTGTCAGTCATTCAGAAATGGTTGTGTCAGTCATTCAGAAATGGTTGTGCCAGACATTCAGAAATGGTTGTGCCAGACATTCAGAAATGGTTGTGTCAGTCATTCAGAAATGGTTGTGTCAGTCATTCAGAAATGGTTGTGTCAGTCATTCAGAAATGGTTGTGTCAGTCATTCAGAAATGGTTGTGCCAGACATTCAGAAATGGTTGTGTCAGTCATTCAGAAATGGTTGTGTCAGTCATTCAGAAATGGTTGTGTCAGTCATTCAGAAATGGTTGTGTCAGTCATTCAGAAATGGTTGTGTCAGTCATTCAGAAATGGTTGTGTCAGTCATTCAGAAATGGTTGTGTCAGTCATTCAGAAATGGTTGTGCCAGACATTCAGAAATGGTCGTGCCAGACATTCAGAAATGGTTGTGCCAGACATTCAGAAATGGTTGTGTCAGTCATTCAGAAATGGTTGTGCCAGACATTCAGAAATGGTTGTGTCAGTCATTCAGAAATGATTGTATCAGTCATTCAGAAATGGTTGTGACAGTCAGTCAGAAATAGTTAAGTCAGTCATTCAGAAGTGGTTGTGCCAATCATTCAGAAATAGTTGTGTCAGTCATTCAGAAATGATTGTGTCAGTCAGACACAAATAGTTGGGTCAGACAAAAATAGTTGTGCTAGTCAGTCAGAAATAATTGTTTCAGTCAGTCAGAAA
This sequence comes from Megaustenia siamemsis, assembly GCA_032433765.1. Taxonomy (NCBI): domain Eukaryota; kingdom Metazoa; phylum Mollusca; class Gastropoda; order Stylommatophora; family Ariophantidae; genus Megaustenia; species Megaustenia siamemsis. Next base: position 7,452,225 of record JAVIAB010000117.1, on the reverse strand, counting down.
TATGTGTGTCAGCCAGAAATGGTTTTTGTCAGTCAGTCAGAAATGGTTGTGTCAGTCAGACACAAATAGTTGAATCAGACAAAAATAGTTGTGCCAGTCAGTCAGAAATAGTTGTTTCAGTCAGTCAGATGTATGTGTGTCAGCCAGAAATGGTTGTGTCAGTTAGTCAGAAATGGTTGTGTCAGTCAGAAATAGTTGTGTCTCTCAGATATTGTTGTTCAGTTATTTATAAATAGTTTCAATCATAGAAAGTTTTGTCAGTCCGTCTGAAATTGTTGTGTCAGTCATAAATTGTTGTGACAATCAGTCAGAAATTGTCGTATCAGTCAGTCAGAAATAGTTGTGTCAGTCAGATATTTGTTGTGTCAGTAAGATATTGTTGTGTCAGTCAGTCATAAATAGTTGTGTCAGTCAGAAATTGTTGTGTCAGTCATTCAGAAATGGTTGTGTCAGTCATTCAGAAATGTTTGTGTCAGTCAGTTAGAAATATTTGTATCAGTCAGTGAGTCAGAAAAGGTTGTGACAGTCAGTCAGTGAGAAATAGTTGTCAGTCACTAAGAAATAGTTCTGTCAGTCAGACACAAATAGTTGAGTCAGAAAAAATACTTGTGTCAGTCAGAAAAAGTAATATATAAGGAAACAACAGATAAAATGGTTTGGCCACGTGATAAGGCAGAAAGAACAAAACACAACATAACGAGCCTCCAACAAACGTTGTGAGAACACCAGACCCAAGGGTCGACCACGAAAAAGATGGGTCGATGGAATATTAGAAGCAATAGGAAACATAACAGAGGCGAACAGAAAAGCAAAAGACCGAAAATTATATCTCCCCTCGACGCTGAAAGGCAGATGAGGAAGGAAAGAAGAAGAAGTCAGAAAAAGTTTTGTCAGACAGTCAGAAATTGTTGTGTCAGCCAGAAATTGTTGTGACAGTCAATTAGAAATAGTTGTGTCAGTCAGTAAGAAATGGTTGTGAAAGTCAGTCAGTCAGAAATGGTTGTAACAGTCAACCAGTCAGAAATGGTTGTGGCAGTCAGTCAGTGAGAAATGGTTGTCAGTCAGTCAGAAATAGGTGTGTAAGTCAGAAATAGTTGTGTCAGTCAGTCAGAAATAGGTGTGTCAGTCAGTCAGAAATAGGTGTGTAAGTCAGAAATAGTTGTGTCAGTCAGAAATAGGTGTGTAAGTCAGAAATAGGTGTATCAGTCAGTCAGAAATAGTTGTGTCTATCAGTCAGAAATACTTGTGTCTACCAGTTAGAAATAGTTGTGTCAGTTAGTCAAAAATCGTTGTGTCAGTCAGTAAGAAATAGTTGTTCCAGTTAGTCAGAAATTGGTGTGTCAGTCAGTCAGAAATAGGTGTGTAAGTCAGAAATAGTTGTGTCAGTCAGAAATAGGTGTGTAAGTCAGAAATAGGTGTATCAGTCAGTCAGAAATAGTTGTGTCTATCAGTCAGAAATACTTTTGTCTACCAGTTAGAAATAGTTGTGTCAGTTAGTCAGAAATCGTTGTGTCAGTCAGTCAGATATAGTTGTTTCAGTCAGTCAGAAATTGTTGTTCCAGTCAGTCAGATATAGTTGTTTCAGTCAGTCAGAAATTGTTGTTCCAGTCAGTCAGATACAGTTGTGTTAGTCAGTCAGAAATAGGTGTGTCAGTCAGAAATCGTTGTGTCTTTCAGTCAGAAATAGTTGTGTTAGTAAGTCAGAAATAGTTGTGTCAGTCAGTCAGAAATAGGTGTGTCAGTCAGTCACAAATAGTTGTGTCAGTCAGTAACATATAGTTGTGTCAGCCGGAAATTGTTGTCAGTCATTCAGAAATAGGTGTGTCAGTCAGTCATAAATGGTTGACAGTCAGTCAGAAATGGTTGTGACATTCAATCAGAAATTATTGATAGTCAGTCAAAAATAGTTGTGACTGTCAGTCATAAATAGATTTGTCAGTCAGTCAGAAATGGTTGTGTCAGTCAGCTTGTCAGAAATGTTTGTGACAGTCATTCAGAAATGGTTGTGAAAGTCAGTCAGTCAATCAGAAATGGTTGTAACAATCAGTCAGAAATTGTTGACAGTTAGTCAGAAATTGTTGTGGCAGTCAGTAAAAAAAAATTGATAGCCAGTCAGAAATAGTTGTCAGTCAGTTAGAAATGGTTGTGACAGTCAGTCAGAAATGATTGATAGTCAGTCAGAAATAGATGTCAGTCATTCAAAAATGGTTGTGACAGTCAGTCAGAAATGTTTGACAGTCAGTCAGAAATGGTTGTGACAGTCAGTCAGAAATGATTGATAGTCGGTTAGAAATAGATGTCAGTCATTCAGAAATGGTTGTTTCAGTCAGTCAGTCAGAAATGTTTGTGAAAGTAAGTCAGTCAGAAATGGTTGTATCAGTCAGAAATGGTTGTGACAGTCAGTCAGAAATGGTTGTAACAGTCAGTCAGAAATGGTTGTGACAGTCAGTCAGAAATGTTTGACAGTCAGTCAGAAATGGTTGTGGCAGTCAGTCAGAAATGATAGATAGTCAGTCAGAAATAGATGTCAGTCAGTCAGAAATGGTTGTTTCAGTCAGTCAGTCAGAAATGTTTGTGAAGGTAAGTCAGTCAGAAATGGTTGTATCAGTTAGAAATGGTTGTGACAGTCAGTCAGAAATGGTTGTAACAGTCAGTCAGAAATGGTTGTGACAGTCAGTCAGAAATGGTTGTAACAGTCAGTCACAAATGTTTGCAACAGTCAATGAGAAGTGTTTGTAACAGTCAGTCAGTTAGAAATGGTTATGACAGTCATTCAGTGAGAAATGGTTGTGACAGTCCGTCAATCAGAATTGGTTGTGTCAGTCAGTCAGTCAGAAATTGTTGTGACAGTCCGTCAGAAATGGTTGTGACAGTCAGTCAAAACTGGTTGTTATAGTCAGTCAGTCAGAAAAGGTTGTGTCAGTCAGTCAGTCAGAAATTGTTGTGACAGTCCGTCAGAAATGGTTGTGACAGTCAGTCAAAACTGGTTGTTATAGTCAGTCAGTCAGAAATGGTTGTGTCAGTCAGTCAATCAGAATTAGTTGTGTCAGTCAGTCAGTCAGAAATTGTTGTGACAGTCCGCCAGAAATGGTTGTGACAGTCAGTCAAAACTGGTTGTTATAGTCAGTCAGTCAGAAATGGTTGTGTCAATCAGTCAGAAATGGTTGACAATCAGTCAGAAATGGTTGTGTCAGCCAGTCAGAAATGGTTGACTGTCAGTTAGGAATGGTTGTGTCAGCCAGTCAGAAATTGTTGACTGTCAGTTAGGAATGGTTGTGTCAGTCAGTCAGAAATGGTTGACAATCAGTCAGAAATGGTTGACACTCAGTAAGAAATGGTTGTGACAGTCAGTCAGAAATGGTTGCGACAGTCAGTCAGTCATAAATGGTTGTTCAGTTAGTCAGAAATGGTTGTGACAGTCAGTATGTCAGTAAGAAATGGTTGTGACAGTCAGTAAGAAATAGTTCTGACAGTCAGTCAATCAGAAATGGTTGTGACAGTCAGTCGGTCAGAAATTGTTGTGACAGTCAGTCAGAAATGGTTGTATCAGTCAGTCAGTCAGAAATGGTTGTGACAGTCAGTCAGTCAGAAATGGTTGTGTCATTCGGTCAGTCATAAATGGTTGTGACAGTCAGTCAGTCAGAAATGGTTGTGTCAGGCAGTCAATCAGAATTGGTTGTGTCAGTCAGTCAGTCAGAAATTGTTGTGACAGTCCGTTAGAAATGGTTGTGACAGTCAGTCAAAACTGGTTGTGTCAGTCAGTCATTCAGAAATGGTTGTATCAGTCAGTCAGTCAGAAATGGTTGTGACAGTCAGTCAGTCAGAAATGGTTGTGTCATTCGGTCAGTCAGAAATGGTTGTGTCAGTCAGTCAGTCAGAAATTGTTGTGACAGTCCGTCAGAAATGGTTGTGACAGTCAGTCAAAACTGGTTGTGTCAGTCAGTCAGTCAGAAATGGTTGTGTCAGTCAGTCAGAAATGGTTGACAATCAGTCAGAAATGATTGTGTCAGCCAGTCAGAAATGGTTGACTGTCAGTTAGGAATGGTTGTGTCAGTCAGTCAGAAATGGTTGACAATCAGTCAGAAATGGTTGTGTCAGCCAGTCAGAAATGGTTGACTGTCAGTTAGGAATGGTTGTGTCAGCCAGTCAGAAATGGTTGACTGTCAGTTAGGAATGGTTGTGTCAGCCAGTCAGAAATGGTTGACTGTCAGTTAGGAATGGTTGTGTCAGCCAGTCAGAAATGGTTGACTGTCAGTTAGGAATGGTTGTGTCAGTCAGTCAGAAATGGTTGACAATCAGTCAGAAATGGTTGACACTCAGTAAGAAATGGTTGTGACAGTCAGTCAGAAATGGTTGCGACAGTCAGTCAGTCAGAAATGATTGCGACAGTCAGTCAGTCATAAATGGTTGTGACAGTTAGTCAGAAATGGTTATGACAGTCAGTATGTCAGTAAGAAATGGTTGTGACAGTCAGTAAGAAATAGTTCTGACAGTCAGTCAGTCAGAAATGGTTGTGACAGTCAGTCGGTCAGAAATTGTTGTGATAGTCACTCAGAAATGGTTGTGTCAGTCAGTCAATCAGAAATGGGTGGTAGCCACCCCACAAGTACTGATGTTGTGTCTGAGCTCGTCCCATCATGTTCCGCTAGGACACACACACATACACACACATACACACACACCCACGCACACATGGCTTACCTTCCCGCACGGTCGTGCCCCCACACTCCGCCTATGTGCTGACACAGTGGAAATTATGTCCCAAAAAGTCTGATGTCACTCACAGGGAGAAATCTGATTTCACGTGTGCCTTATTTCATATTTATCTTATTTCATGAGTGTCTTATTTTAGTGACATGATCGTGACATATATTTGATCTTCGTCGTGGAACATGTACGTCGACACACGAGACATATCGTCACATAGGAATGTGTCATTGTTTATCTTGTGACAGACACATATAGAAATGTCTCTGAGACACATGCTGTGGAGCTATCTCTCAGACACATGTTGTTAAACTGTCTCTCAGACACATGTTATGCAGTTGTCTCTCAGACACATGTTGTCTCTCAGACACTGTTATGCAGTTGTCTCTCAGACACATGTTATGCAGTTGTCTCTCAGACACATGTTATGTCTCTCAGACACATGTTATGCAGTTGTCTCTCAGACACATGTTGTTAAACTGTCTCTCAGACACATGTTATGCAGTTGTCTCTCAGACACATGTTGTTAAACTGTCTCTCAGACACATGTTATGCAGTTGTCTCTCAGACACATGTTGTTAAACTGTCTCTCAGACACATGTCTCTCAGACACATGTTATGTCAGACACATTGTGCTGTCTCTCAGACACATGTGTGTGTAGACACTGTCTCTCAGACACTGTCTCTCAGACATGTTGTCTCTCAGACATATGTTGTGGAACTGTCTCTCAGACACATGTTGCAACTGGACACTGTCTATCAGACACATGTTGTGCAGTTGTCTCTCAGACACATGTTGTGCAGTCTCTCAGACACATCTCTCAGACACATGTTGTGGACACTGTCTGTCTCTCAGACACATGGTGGTGCAACTGTCTCTCAGACATATGTTGTGGAGACATGTTGTGGAACTGTCTCTCAGACATATGTTGTGGAACTGTCTCTCAGACACATGTCTCTCAGTGTTGTGCAACTGTCTCTCAGACATATGTTGTGGAACTGTCTCTCAGACATATGTTGTGGAACTGTCTCTCAGACACATGTTGTGGAACTGTCTCTCAGACACATGGTGTGCAGACTGTCTGTCTCAGACACATGTTGTGCAACTGTCTCTCAGACATATGTTGTGGAACTGTCTCTCAGACACATGTCATTTCTAGCACACTTCTAAGTTACAGGTAACCGATAGGTCTGCCAAGACGCGAGGACTTGTCGAGGGGAAACTTTGTGGCGAGACAAAACTCCTGTCATCCTGTTGGCTGTCCTCGTGGAGACGCTGGTCTGCACTGACAGGAGGTAGGCCTCAAAACGACGAGCTGTGATTGGTCCTCCACCCATGTAAGCTCCGCCTGTGGTCAGCGGTATTATTTTGGTTCCAATACTGAAGTTAGCCATGGTTGTAACTCGTGTCTTCCACATGGCGGGACAGGATCGATGGGTCAACCCGGCCTACCTACGGCAGTGATTGTTGTCCAGGTGGCGAAGATGGTAGGCATGACAGTCTCCTTACTTGTCCAGCTGGCGAAGATGGTAGGCATGACAGTTTTCTTAGCTGTCCAGCTGGCGAAGATGGTAGGCATGACAGTTTTCTTAGTTGTCCAGGTGGCGAAGATGGTAGGCATGACAGTTTTCTTAGTTGTCCAGCTGGCGAAGATGGTAGGCATGACAGTCTCCTTACTTGTCCAGGTGGCGAAGATGGTAGGTATGACAGTTTTCTTAGTTGTCCAGGTGGCAGCGATGGTAGGCATGACAGTCTACTTAGTTGTCCAGGTGGCAGCGATGGTAGGCATGACAGTCTCCTTAGTTGTCCAGGTGGCAGCGATGGTAGGCATTACAATCTCCTTAGTTGTCCAGGTGGCAGCGATGGTAGGCATGACAGTCTCCTTACTTGTCCAGGTGGCGGAGATGGTAGGCATGACAGTTTTCTTAGCTGTCCAGGTGGCGAAGATGGTAGGCATGACTGTTTTCTTAGCTGTCCAGGTGGCGAAGATGGTAGGCATGACAGTTTTCTTAGCTGTCCAGGTGGCGAAGATGGTAGGCATGACAGTTTTCTTTACTGTCCAGGTGGCGAAGATAGTAGGCATGACAGTTTTCTTAGTTGTCCAGGTGGCGAAGATGGTAGGCATGACAGTTTTCTTAGTTGTCCAGGTGGCAGCGATGGTAGGCATGACAGTTTTCTTAGTTGTCCAGGTGGCGAAGATAGTAGGCATGACAGTTTTCTTAGTTGTCCAGGTGGCAGCGATAGTAGGCATGACAGTTTTCATAGTTGTCCAGGTGGCAGCGATGGTAGGCATGACAGTTTTCATAGTTGTCCAGGTGGCAGCGATGGTAGGCATGATAGTTTTCTTAGTTGTCCAGGTGGCAGCGATGGTGGGCATGACAGTTTTCTTGGCTGTCCAGGTGCAGCGATGTTAGGCATGACAGTCTCCTTACTTGTCCAGGTGACAGCGATGGTAGGCATGACAGTGTCCTTAGTTGTCCAAGTGGCAGCGATGGTAGGCATGACAGTCTCCTTAGTTGTCCAGGTGACAGCGATGGTAGGCATTACAGTCTCCTTACTTGTCCAGGTGGCTGTGATGGTAAGCATGACAGTCTCCTTACTTGTCCAGGTGGCAGCGATGGTAGGCATGACAGTCTCCTTACTTGTCCAGGTGGCGGAGATGGTAGGCATGACAGTTTTCTTAGTTGCCAGGAAGCAGCGATGGTAGGCATGACAGTTTTCTTAGTTGTCCAGGTGGCAGCGATGGTAGGCATGACAGTTTTCTTAGTTGTCCTGATGGCAGAGATGGTAGGCATGACGGTCTCCTTACTTGTCCAGGTGGTGGAGATGGTAGGCATGACAGTTTTCTTAGATGCCCAGGCGGCAGCGATGGTAGGCATGACAGTCTCCTTACTTGTACAGGTGGCGGAGATGGTAGGCATGACAGTTTTCTTAGTTGTCCAGGTGGCAGCGATGGTAGGCATGACCGACTCCTTACTTGTCCAGGTGGCGCAGATGGTAGGCATGACAGTTTTCTTAGTTGTCCAGGTGGCAGCGATGGTAGGCATGACAGTCTCCTTACTTGTCCAGGTGGCAGTGAAGGTAAGCCTGACAGTCTCCTTACTTGTCCATGTGGCAGCGATGGTAAGCATGACAGTCTCCTTACTTGTCCAGGTGGCAGCGATGATAGGAATGACAGTTTTCTTAGTTGTCCAGGTGGCAGCGATAGTAGGCATGACAGTTTTCTAAGTTGTCCAGGTGACAGCGATGGTAGGCATGACAGTCTCCTTACTTGTCCAGGTGGCAGCGATGGTAGGCATGACAGTTTTCTAAGTTGTCCAGGTGGCAGCGATGGTAAGCATGACAGTCTCCTTACTTGTCCAGGTGGCAGCGATGATAGGAATGACAGTTTTCTTAGTTGTCCAGGTGGCAGCGATGGTAGGCATGACAGTTTTCTTAGTTGTCCAGGTGGCAGCGATGGTAGGCATGACAGTCTCCTTACTTGTCGTAGTGGCGAAGAAGGTAGGCATGACAGTTTTCTTAGCTGTCCAGCTGGCGAAGATGGTGGACATGACAGTCTCCTTACTTGTCCAGGTAGCGGAGATGGTAGGCATGACAGTTTTCTTAGCTGTCCAGCTGGCGAAGATGGTAGGCATGACAGTTTTCTTAGATGTCCAGGTGGCGAAGATGGTAGGCATGACAGTTTTCTTAGTTGTCCAGCTGGCGAAGATGGTAGGCATGACAGTCTCCTTACTTGTCCAGGTGGCGAAGATGGTAGGCATGACAGTTTTCTTAGTTGTCCAGGTGGCAGCGATGGTAGGCATGACAGTCTCTTTACTTGTCCAGGTGGCAGCGATGGTAGGTATGACAGTTTTCTTAGTTGTCCAGGTGGCAGCGAGGGTAGGCATTACAGTCTCCTTAGTTGTCCAGGTGGCAGCGATGGTAGGTATGACTGTCTCCTTAGTTGTCCAGGTGGCAGCGATAGTAGGCATGACAGTTTTCATAGTTGTCCAGGTGGCAGCGATGGTAGGCATGACAGTTTTCATAGTTGTCCAGGTGGCAGCGATGGTAGGCATGACAGTTTTCTTAGTTGTCCAGGTGGCAGTGATGGTGGGCATGACAGTTTTCTTAGCTGTGCAGGTGCAGCGATGTTAGGCATGACAGTCTCCTTACTTGTCCAGGTGGCAGCGATGGTAGGCATTACAGTGTCCTTAGTTGTCCAAGTGGCAGCGATGGTAGGCATGACAGTCTCCTTAGTTGTCCAGGTGACAGCGATGGTAGGCATTACAGTCTCCTTACTTGTCCAGGTGGCTGCGATGGTAAGCATGACAGTCTCCTTACTTGTCCAGGTGGCAGCGATGATAGACATGACAGTCTCCTTACTTGTCATGGTGGGGAAGATGGTAGGCATGACAGTTTTCTTAGCTGTCCAGGTGGCGAAGATGGTAGGCATGACAGTTTTCTTAGTTGTCCAGGTGGTGAAGATGGTAGGCATGTCAGTTTTCTTATTTGTCCAGGTGGCAGCGATGGTAGGCATGACAGTTTTCATAGATGTCCAGGTGGCAGCGATGGTAGGCATGACAGTTTTCATAGTTGTCCAGGTGGTAGCGATGGTAATCATGACAGTTTTCTTAGTTGTCCAGGTGGCAGCGATGGTGGGCATGACAGTTTTCTTAACTGTCCAGGTGCAGCGATGTTAGGCATGACAGTCTCCTTACTTGTCCAGGTGGCAGCGATGGTAGGCATTACAGTGTCCTTAGTTGTCCAAGTGGCAGCGATGGTAGGCATGACAGTCTCCTTAGTTGTCCAGGTGACAGCGATGGTAGGCATTACAGTCTCCATACTTGTCCAGGTGGCTGCGATGGTAAGCATGACAGTCTCCTTACTTGTCCAGGTGGCAGCGATGATAGACATGACAGTCTCCTTACTTGTCCAGGTAGCGGAGATGGTAGGCATGACAGTTTTCTTAGCTGTCCAGCTGGCGAAGATGGTAGGCATGACAGTTTTCTTAGATGTCCAGGTGGCGAAGATGGTAGGCATGACAGTTTTCTTAGTTGTCCAGCTGGCGAAGATGGTAGGCATGACAGTCTCCTTACTTGTCCAGGTGGCGAAGATGGTAGGCATGACAGTTTTCTTAGTTGTCCAGGTGGCAGCGATGGTAGGCATGACAGTCTCTTTACTTGTCCAGGTGGCAGCGATGGTAGGTATGACAGTTTTCTTAGTTGTCCAGGTGGCAGCGAGGGTAGGCATTACAGTCTCCTTAGTTGTCCAGGTGGCAGCGATGGTAGGTATGACTGTCTCCTTAGTTGTCCAGGTGGCAGCGATAGTAGGCATGACAGTTTTCATAGTTGTCCAGGTGGCAGCGATGGTAGGCATGACAGTTTTCATAGTTGTCCAGGTGGCAGCGATGGTAGGCATGACAGTTTTCTTAGTTGTCCAGGTGGCAGTGATGGTGGGCATGACAGTTTTCTTAGCTGTGCAGGTGCAGCGATGTTAGGCATGACAGTCTCCTTACTTGTCCAGGTGGCAGCGATGGTAGGCATTACAGTGTCCTTAGTTGTCCAAGTGGCAGCGATGGTAGGCATGACAGTCTCCTTAGTTGTCCAGGTGACAGCGATGGTAGGCATTACAGTCTCCTTACTTGTCCAGGTGGCTGCGATGGTAAGCATGACAGTCTCCTTACTTGTCCAGGTGGCAGCGATGATAGACATGACAGTCTCCTTACTTGTCATGGTGGGGAAGATGGTAGGCATGACAGTTTTCTTAGCTGTCCAGGTGGCGAAGATGGTAGGCATGACAGTTTTCTTAGTTGTCCAGGTGGTGAAGATGGTAGGCATGTCAGTTTTCTTATTTGTCCAGGTGGCAGCGATGGTAGGCATGACAGTTTTCATAGTTGTCCAGGTGGCAGCGATGGTAGGCATGACAGTTTTCATAGTTGTCCAGGTGGCAGCGATGGTAGGCATGACAGTTTTCTTAGTTGTCCAGGTGGCAGCGATGGTGGGCATGACAGTTTTCTTAGCTGTCCAGGTGCAGCGATGTTAGGCATGACAGTCTCCTTACTTGTCCAGGTGGCAGCGATGGTAGGCATTACAGTGTCCTTAGTTGTCCAAGTGGCAGCGATGGTAGGCATGACAGTCTCCTTAGTTGTCCAGGTGACAGCGATGGTAGGCATTACAGTCTCCTTACTTGTCCAGGTGGCTGCGATGGTAAGCATGACAGTCTCCTTACTTGTCCAGGTGGCAGCGATGATAGACATGACAGTCTCCTTACTTGTCCAGGTAGCGGAGATGGTAGGCATGACAGTTTTCTTAGCTGTCCAGCTGGCGAAGATGGTAGGCATGACAGTTTTCTTAGTTGTCCAGGTGGCGAAGATGGTAGGCATGACAGTTTTCTTAGTTGTCCAGGTGGTGAAGATGGTAGGCATGACAGTCTCCTTACTTGTCCAGGTGGCGAAGATGGTAGGCATGACAGTTTTCTTAGTTGTCCAGGTGGCAGCGATGGTAGGCATGACAGTCTCCTTACTTGTCCAGGTGGCAGCGATGGAAGGTATGACAGTTTTCTTAGTTGTCCAGGTGGCAGCGATGGTAGGTATGACTGTCTCCTTAGTTGTCCAGGTGGCAGCGATGGTAGGTATGACTGTCTCCTTAGTTGTCCAGGTGGCAGCGATAGTAGGCATGACAGTTTTCATAGTTGTCCAGGTGGCAGCGATGGTAGGCATGACAGTTTTCATAGTTGTCCAGGTGGCAGCGATGGTAGGCATGACAGTTTTCTTAGTTGTCCAGGTGGCAGTGATGGTGGGCATGACAGTTTTCTTAGCTGTGCAGGTGCAGCGATGTTAGGCATGACAGTCTCCTTACTTGTCCAGGTGGCAGCGATGGTAGGCATTACAGTGTCCTTAGTTGTCCAAGTGGCAGCGATGGTAGGCATGACAGTCTCCTTAGTTGTCCAGGTGACAGCGATGGTAGGCATTACAGTCTCCTTACTTGTCCAGGTGGCTGCGATGGTAAGCATGACAGTCTCCTTACTTGTCCAGGTGGCAGCGATGATAGACATGACAGTCTCCTTACTTGTCATGGTGGGGAAGATGGTAGGCATGACAGTTTTCTTAGCTGTCCAGGTGGCGAAGATGGTAGGCATGACAGTTTTCTTAGTTGTCCAGGTGGTGAAGATGGTAGGCATGTCAGTTTTCTTATTTGTCCAGGTGGCAGCGATGGTAGGCATGACAGTTTTCATAGTTGTCCAGGTGGCAGCGATGGTAGGCATGACAGTTTTCATAGTTGTCCAGGTGGCAGCGATGGTAGGCATGACAGTTTTCTTAGTTGTCCAGGTGGCAGCGATGGTGGGCATGACAGTTTTCTTAGCTGTCCAGGTGCAGCGATGTTAGGCATGACAGTCTCCTTACTTGTCCAGGTGGCAGCGATGGTAGGCATGACAGTCTCCTTACTTGTCCAGGTGGCAGCGATGATAGACATGACAGTCTCCTTACTTGTCCAGGTAGCGGAGATGGTAGGCATGACAGTTTTCTTAGCTGTCCAGCTGGCGAAGATGGTAGGCATGACAGTTTTCTTAGATGTCCAGGTGGCGAAGATGGTAGGCATGACAGTTTTCTTAGTTGTCCAGCTGGCGAAGATGGTAGGCATGACAGTCTCCTTACTTGTCCAGGTGGCGAAGATGGTAGGCATGACAGTTTTCTTAGTTGTCCAGGTGGCAGCGATGGTAGGCATGACAGTCTCTTTACTTGTCCAGGTGGCAGCGATGGTAGGTATGACAGTTTTCTTAGTTGTCCAGGTGGCAGCGAGGGTAGGCATTACAGTCTCCTTAGTTGTCCAGGTGGCAGCGATGGTAGGTATGACTGTCTCCTTAGTTGTCCAGGTGGCAGCGATAGTAGGCATGACAGTTTTCATAGTTGTCCAGGTGGCAGCGATGGTAGGCATGACAGTTTTCATAGTTGTCCAGGTGGCAGCGATGGTAGGCATGACAGTTTTCTTAGTTGTCCAGGTGGCAGTGATGGTGGGCATGACAGTTTTCTTAGCTGTGCAGGTGCAGCGATGTTAGGCATGACAGTCTCCTTACTTGTCCAGGTGGCAGCGATGGTAGGCATTACAGTGTCCTTAGTTGTCCAAGTGGCAGCGATGGTAGGCATGACAGTCTCCTTAGTTGTCCAGGTGACAGCGATGGTAGGCATTACAGTCTCCTTACTTGTCCAGGTGGCTGCGATGGTAAGCATGACAGTCTCCTTACTTGTCCAGGTGGCAGCGATGATAGACATGACAGTCTCCTTACTTGTCATGGTGGGGAAGATGGTAGGCATGACAGTTTTCTTAGCTGTCCAGGTGGCGAAGATGGTAGGCATGACAGTTTTCTTAGTTGTCCAGGTGGTGAAGATGGTAGGCATGTCAGTTTTCTTATTTGTCCAGGTGGCAGCGATGGTAGGCATGACAGTTTTCATAGTTGTCCAGGTGGCAGCGATGGTAGGCATGACAGTTTTCATAGTTGTCCAGGTGGCAGCGATGGTAGGCATGACAGTTTTCTTAGTTGTCCAGGTGGCAGCGATGGTGGGCATGACAGTTTTCTTAGCTGTCCAGGTGCAGCGATGTTAGGCATGACAGTCTCCTTACTTGTCCAGGTGGCAGCGATGGTAGGCATTACAGTGTCCTTAGTTGTCCAAGTGGCAGCGATGGTAGGCATGACAGTCTCCTTAGTTGTCCAGGTGACAGCGATGGTAGGCATTACAGTCTCCTTACTTGTCCAGGTGGCTGCGATGGTAAGTATGACAGTCTCCTTACTTGTCCAGGTGGCAGCGATGATAGACATGACAGTCTCCTTACTTGTCCAGGTAGCGGAGATGGTAGGCATGACAGTTTTCTTAGCTGTCCAGCTGGCGAAGATGGTAGGCATGACAGTTTTCTTAGTTGTCCAGGTGGCGAAGATGGTAGGCATGACAGTTTTCTTAGTTGTCCAGCTGGCGAAGATGGTAGGCATGACAGTCTCCTTACTTGTCCAGGTGGCGAAGATGGTAGGCATGACAGTTTTCTTAGTTGTCCAGGTGGCAGCGATGGTAGGCATGACAGTCTCCTTACTTGTCCAGGTGGCAGCGATGGAAGGTATGACAGTTTTCTTAGTTGTCCAGGTGGCAGCGATGGTAGGTATGACTGTCTCCTTAGTTGTCCAGGTGGCAGCGATGGTAGGTATGACTGTCTCCTTAGTTGTCCAGGTGGCAGCGATAGTAGGCATGACAGTTTTCATAGTTGTCCAGGTGGCAGCGATGGTAGGCATGACAGTTTTCATAGTTGTCCAGGTGGCAGCGATGGTAGGCATGACAGTTTTCTTAGTTGTCCAGGTGGCAGTGATGGTGGGCATGACAGTTTTCTTAGCTGTGCAGGTGCAGCGATGTTAGGCATGACAGTCTCCTTACTTGTCCAGGTGGCAGCGATGGTAGGCATTACAGTGTCCTTAGTTGTCCAAGTGGCAGCGATGGTAGGCATGACAGTCTCCTTAGTTGTCCAGGTGACAGCGATGGTAGGCATTACAGTCTCCTTACTTGTCCAGGTGGCTGCGATGGTAAGCATGACAGTCTCCTTACTTGTCCAGGTGGCAGCGATGATAGACATGACAGTCTCCTTACTTGTCATGGTGGGGAAGATGGTAGGCATGACAGTTTTCTTAGCTGTCCAGGTGGCGAAGATGGTAGGCATGACAGTTTTCTTAGTTGTCCAGGTGGTGAAGATGGTAGGCATGTCAGTTTTCTTATTTGTCCAGGTGGCAGCGATGGTAGGCATGACAGTTTTCATAGTTGTCCAGGTGGCAGCGATGGTAGGCATGACAGTTTTCATAGTTGTCCAGGTGGCAGCGATGGTAGGCATGACAGTTTTCTTAGTTGTCCAGGTGGCAGCGATTGTGGGCATGACAGTTTTCTTAGCTGTCCAGGTGCAGCGATGTTAGGCATGACAGTCTCCTTACTTGTCCAGGTGGCAGCGATGGTAGGCATGACAGTCTCCTTAGTTGTCCAGGTGACAGCGATGGTAGGCATTACAGTCTCCTTACTTGTCCAGGTGGCTGCGATGGTAAGCATGACAGTCTCCTTACTTGTCCAGGTGGCAGCGATGATAGACATGACAGTCTCCTTACTTGTCCAGGTAGCGGAGATGGTAGGCATGACAGTTTTCTTAGCTGTCCAGCTGGCGAAGATGGTAGGCATGACAGTTTTCTTAGTTGTCCAGGTGGCGAAGATGGTAGGCATGACAGTTTTCTTAGTTGTCCAGCTGGCGAAGATGGTAGGCATGACAGTCTCCTTACTTGTCCAGGTGGCGAAGATGGTAGGCATGACAGTTTTCTTAGTTGTCCAGGTGGCAGCGATGGTAGGCATGACAGTCTCCTTACTTGTCCAGGTGGCAGCGATGGTAGGTATGACAGTTTTCTTAGTTGTCCAGGTGGCAGCGAGGGTAGGCATTACAGTCTCCTTAGTTGTCCAGGTGGCAGCGATGGTAGGTATGACTGTCTCCTTAGTTGTCCAGGTGGCAGCGATAGTAGGCATGACAGTTTTCATAGTTGTCCAGGTGGCAGCGATGGTAGGCATGACAGTTTTCATAGTTGTCCAGGTGGCAGCGATGGTAGGCATGACAGTTTTCTTAGTTGTCCAGGTGGCAGTGATGGTGGGCATGACAGTTTTCTTAGCTGTGCAGGTGCAGCGATGTTAGGCATGACAGTCTCCTTACTTGTCCAGGTTGCAGCGATGGTAGGCATTACAGTGTCCTTAGTTGTCCAAGTGGCAGCGATGGTAGGCATGACAGTCTCCTTAGTTGTCCAGGTGACAGCGATGGTAGGCATTACAGTCTCCTTACTTGTCCAGGTGGCTGCGATGGTAAGCATGACAGTCTCCTTACTTGTCCAGGTGGCAGCGATGATAGACATGACAGTCTCCTTACTTGTCATGGTGGGGAAGATGGTAGGCATGACAGTTTTCTTAGCTGTCCAGGTGGTGAAGATGGTAGGCATGTCAGTTTTCTTATTTGTCCAGGTGGCAGCGATGGTAGGCATGACAGTTTTCATAGTTGTCCAGGTGGCAGCGATGGTAGGCATGACAGTTTTCATAGTTGTCCAGGTGGCAGCGATGGTAGGCATGACAGTTTTCTTAGTTGTCCAGGTGGCAGCGATGGTGGGCATGACAGTTTTCTTAGCTGTCCAGGTGCAGCGATGTTAGGCATGACAGTCTCCTTACTTGTCCAGGTGGCAGCGATGGTAGGCATTACAGTGTCCTTAGTTGTCCAAGTGGCAGCGATGGTAGGCATGACAGTCTCCTTAGTTGTCCAGGTGACAGCGATGGTAGGCATTACAGTCTCCTTACTTGTCCAGGTGGCTGCGATGGTAAGCATGACAGTCTCCTTACTTGTCCAGGTGGCAGCGATGATAGACATGACAGTCTCCTTACTTGTCATGGTGGCGAAGATGGTAGGCATGACAGTTTTCTTAGCTGTCCAGGTGGCGAAGATGGTAGGCATGACAGTTTTCTTAGTTGTCCAGGTGGTGAAGATGGTAGGCATGCCAGTTTTCTTAGTTGTCCAGGTGGCAGCGATGGTAGGCATGACAGTTTTCATAGTTGTCCAAGTGGCAGCGATGGTAGGCATGACAGTTTTCTTAGTTGTCCAGGTGGCAGCGATGGTAGGCATGACAGTCTTCTGAGTTGTCCAGGTGGCAGCGATGGTAAGCATGACAGTTTTCTTAGTTGTCCAGGTGGCAGCGATGGTAGGCATGACAGTCTTCTGAGTTGTCAAGGTGGCAGCGATGGTAGGCATGACAGTTTTCATAGTTGTCCAGGTGGCAGCGATGGTAGGCATGACAGTTTTCTTAGTTGTCCAGGTGGCAGCGATGGTAGGCATGACAGTCTTCTGAGTTGTCCAGGTGGCAGCGATGGTAAGCATGAAGGTCTCCTTACTTGTCCAGGTGGCAGCGATGGTAGGCATGACAGTCTCCTTACTTATCCAGGTGGCAGCGATGGTAGGCATGACAGTCTCCTTACTTATCCAGGTGGCAGTGAAGGTAAGCATGACAGTTTTCTTAGTTGTCCAGGTGGCAGCGATGGTAGACATGACAGTTTTCTTAGTTGTCCAGGTGGCAGCGATGGTAGGCATGACAGTCTCCTTACTTGTCCAGGGGGGCAGCGATGGTAGGCATGACAGTCTCCTTACTTGTCCAGGTGGCAGCGATGGTAGGCATGACAGTCTCCTTACTTGTCCAGGTGGCAGAGATGGTAGGCATGACAGTCTCCTTGCTTGTCCAGGTGTCGGAGATGGTAGGCATGACAGTTTTCTTAGTTGTCCATGTGGTGGCGATGGTAGGCTTGACAGTTTTCTTAGCTGTCCAGGTGGCAGCGATGGCAGGCATGGCAGTTTTCTTAGTTGTCCAGTTGGCAGCGATGGTAGGCATGACAGTTTTCTTAGTTGTCCAGGTGGCAGCGATGGTAGGCATGACAATTTCCTTACTTGTCGAGGTGGCAGCGATGGTAGTCATGACTGTCTCCTTACTTGTCCAGGTGGCAGCGATGGTAGGCATGACAGTCTCATTACTTGTCCAGGTGGCGGAGATGGTACGCATGACAATTTTCTTAGTTGTCCAGGTGGCGGATATGGTAGGCATGACAGTCTCCTTACTTGTCCAGGTGGCGGAGATGGTAGGCATGACAGTCTTCTTATTTGTCCATGTGGCAGCGATGGTAGGCATGACAGTCCAGGTGGCGGAGAAGGTAGGCATGACAGTTTTCTTAGTTGTCCATGTGGCAGCGATGGTAGGCATGACAGTCCAGGTGGCAGCGATGGTAGGCCTTGCAGTTTCCTTAGTTGTCCATGTGGTGGCGATGATAGGCATGGCAGTTTCCTTAGTTGTGCATGTGGTCGCGATGGTAGACGTGATAGTCTCCTTAGTTGTCCATGTGGCGGGTAATGATAGGCATGACAGTTTCCTTAGTTGTCCATGTGGTGGCGTTGATAGGTATAACAGTTTCCTTATTTGTCCATGTGGTGGCGATGACAGGCATAACAGTCTCCTTAGTTGTCCATGTGGTGGCGATGATAGGCATAACAGTCTCCTTAGTTGTCCATGTGGTGGCGATGATAGGCATGACAGTTTTCTTAGTTGTCCAGGTGGCAGCGATGGTAGACATGACAGTTTTCTTAGTTGTCCAGGTGGCAGCGATGGTAGTCATGACAGTCTCCTTACTTGTCCAGGGGGGCAGCGATGGTAGGCATGACAGTCTCCTTACTTGTCCAGGTGGCAGCGATGGTAGGCATGACAGTCTCCTTGCTTGTCCAGGTGTCGGAGATGGTAGGCATGACAGTTTTCTTAGTTGTCCATGTGGTGGCGATGGTAGGCATGACAGTTTTCTTAGCTGTCCAGGTGGCAGCGATGGCAGGCATGGCAGTTTTCTTAGTTGTCCAGTTGGCAGCGATGGTAGGCATGACAGTTTTCTTAGTTGTCCAGGTGGCAGCGATGGTAGGCATGACAATTTCCTTACTTGTCGAGGTGGCAGCGATGGTAGTCATGACTGTCTCCTTACTTGTCCAGGTGGCAGCGATGGTAGGCATGACAGTCTCATTACTTGTCCAGGTGGCGGAGATGGTACGCATGACAATTTTCTTAGTTGTCCAGGTGGCGGATATTGTAGGCATGACAGTCTCCTTACTTGTCCAGGTGGCGGAGATGGTAGGCATGACAGTCTTCTTATTTGTCCATGTGGCAGCGATGGTAGGCATGACAGTCCAGGTGGCGGAGAAGGTAGGCATGACAGTTTTCTTAGTTGTCCATGTGGCAGCGATGGTAGGCATGACAGTCCAGGTGGCAGCGATGGTAGGCCTTGCAGTTTCCTTAGTTGTCCATGTGGTGGCGATGATAGGCATGGCAGTTTCCTTAATTGTCAATGTGGCTGGCGATGATAGGCATGGCAGTTTCCTTAGTTGTCCATGTGGTCGCGATGGTAGACGTGACAGTCTTCTTAGTTGTCCATGTGGTGGCGATCATAGGCATGACAGTTTCCTTAGTTGTGCATGTGGTCGCGATGGTAGACGTGATAGTCTCCTTAGTTGTCCATGTGGCGGGTAATGATAGGCATGACAGTTTCCTTAGTTGTCCATGTGGTGGCGTTGATAGGTATAACAGTTTCCTTATTTGTCCATGTGGTGGCGATGACAGGCATAACAGTCTCCTTAGTTGTCCATGTGGTGGCGATGATAGGCATAACAGTCTCCTTAGTTGTCCATGTGGTGGCGATGATAGGCATAACAGTTTCCTTAGTTGTCCATGTGGTGGCGATGATAGGCATAACAGTCTCCTTAGTTGTCAATGTGGGGGCGATGATAGGCATACAGTTTCCTTAGTTGTCCATGTGGTGGCGATGATAGGCATAACAGTCTCCTTAGTTGTCCATGTGGTGGCGATAATAGGCATAACAGTTTCCTTAGTTGTCCATGTGGTGGCGATGGTAGGCATGGCAGTTTCTTTAGTTGTCCAGGTGGCAGCGATGGTAGGCATGACAGTCTCCTTACTTGTCCAGGTGGCGGAGATGGTAGGCATGGCAGTTTCTTTAGTTGTCCAGGTGGCAGCGATGGTAGGCATGACAGTCTCCTTACTTGTCTAGGTGGCAGCGATGGTAGGCATGGCAGTTTCTTTAGTTGTCCAGGTGGCAGCGATGGTAGGCATGACAGTCTCCTTACTTGTCTAGGTGGCAGCGATGGTAGACATGACAGTTTTCTTAGTTGTCCAGGTGGCGGAGATGGTAGGCATGACAGTCTCCTTACTTGTCTAGATGGCAGCGATGGTAGACATGACAGTTTTCTTAGTTGTCCAGGTGGTCGCGATGGTAGACATGACAGTTTTCTAAGGTGTCCATGTGGTCGCGATAGTAGACATGACAGTTTTCTTAGTTGTCCATGTAGTCGCGATGGTAGACATGACAGTTTTCTTTGTTGTCCATGTGGTCGCGATGGTAGACATGACAGTTTCCTTAGTTGTCCAGGTAGCAGCGATGGTAGGCATGACAAGCTCCTTAGTTGTCCATGTGGTCGCGATGCTAGACATGACAGTTTTCTTATTTGTCCATGTGGTCGCGATGGTAGACATGACAGTCTCCTTAGTTGTCCATGTGGTCGCGACGGTAGACATGACAGTTTTCTTTTTTGTCCATGTGGTGGCGATGATAGGCATGACAGTTTTCTTAGTTGTCCATGTGGTCGCGATGGTAGACATGACAGTTTTCTTATTTGTCCATGTGGTGGCGATGATAGGCATAACAGTTTCCTTAGTTGTCCATGTGGCGGGCGATGGTAGGCATGCCAGTTTCCTTAGTTGTCCATGTGGTGGCGATGATAGGCATGCCAGTTTCCTTAGTTGTCCATGTGGAGGCGATGATAGGCATGGCAGTTTCCTTAATTGTCCATGTGGTGGCGATGATAGGCATGGCAGTTTCCTTAGTTGTCCATGTGGTGGCGATGATAGGCATAGCAGTTTCCTTAGTTGTCCATGTGGTGGCGATGATAGGCATGGCAGTTTCCTTAGTTGTCCATGTGGTGGCGATGATAGGCATGGCAGTTTCCTTAGTTGTCCATGTGGTGGCGATGATAGGCATAGCAGTTTCCTTAGTTGTCCATGTGGTGGCGATGATAGGCATGGCAGTTTCCTTTGTTGTCCATGTGGTGGCGATGATAGGCATAGCAGTTTCCTTAGTTGTCCAGATGGCGGAGATGGTAGGCATGGCAGTTTCCTTAGTTGTCCATGTGGTGGCGATGATAGGCATAGCAGTTTCCTTAGTTGTCCAGATGGCGGAGATGGTAGGCATGGCAGTTTCCTTAGTTGTCCATGTGGTGGCGATGATAGGCATGGCAGTTTCCTTAGTTGTCCTTGTGGTGGCGATGATAGGCATAGCAGTTTCCTTAGTTGTCCAGGTGGCAGAGATGGTAGGCATGGCAGCTTTCTTAGTTGTCAATGTGGTGGCGATGATAGGCTTAGCAGTTTCCTTAGTTGTCCAGGTGGCGGAGATGGTAGGCATTACAGTTTTCTTAATTGTCCATGTGGTGGCGATGATAGGCATGGCAGTTTCCTTAGTTGTCCAGGTGGCGGAGATGGTAGGCATGACAGTCTCCCTAGTTGCCTAGGGGAATGCTACAGTAGTGGCGACAGACTCCTGTACATTCTCCTTCCTGTACATAGTCTCACCTGTACATACTCTAACCTGTTCATACTTTTATTTGTACATACTCTCACCTGTACATACTCTTACCTGTACATACTCTCCCCTGTACATACTCTTACCTGCACATACTCTCACCTGTAAATACTCTTACCTGTACATACCCTTAACTGTATTTACTCTTACCAGTACACACTCTTACCTGAAAATGTGCTCACCTGTACATACACTTACCTGTGCATAATCTTGTCTGTATATCCTCTGACCTGTATACATTCTGACCTTCACTTGCTCTCATATGTAAATACCCACACCAGTAAATACTCTCACTTTTACACACACTCAACTGTACATACTGGCACTAGATCCTACCTTCACTCTACACTCATCTGACACTCTCCCGCACGTGCACTCACACACACGTACACTCTCCCTCACGTGTACTCACATATGTAAACACTCCCACACGTACAATCGCCGTCACGTAGGCTTCATATGTCCATGTTCATATGTATATAACACTCACACTTACACTCTCATATACGTACACTCTAACATTTACACTCTCACACGTACACTCTCAAAAGTACACTCTCACACGTACACTCTCACACGTACTCTCCCAGACGTAAACTTCACACGTACACTCTCCAACACGTAAACTTTCCCACACGTAAACTCTCCCACACGTACACTCTCACACACGTAAACTCTCCCACACGTACACATGCATACTTACACTCTCACATACGTACACTCGCATACGTACACTCACACACGCACACTCTCACACATGTACACTCGCATATGTACACTCTGACATATCTCACACGTGCACTCTTATACACGTATACTCTCACACGTTCCCTCCCGTACGTACAATTTCACACGTACTCTTTCGCACGTACACTCTCACACATACACTCTAACACAAGTACACTTTCCCGCGTGTACTCACTCCCACACATACAGACTCTTAAACGAACACAATCACACGTACACTCACATCCGTAAACATTCTTGCACATACACTGCCCCCACACGTACACTCTCACACATACACTTTCGCACAATTACACACTCTTACACGTGCACTCTCACACTATCCCACTTGTACACTCTCCAACGTTTGCAGTCTCAAACGTACACTCTCACATGTGCAGATCATAGATAAACACATACTTAAACGCTCTCACATGTGTAGGTCATAGATAAACACATACTTAAACACTCTCACACGTGCAGGTCATAGATAATCACATACTTAAACACTCTCACACGTGCAGGTCATAGAAAAATACATACTTAAACACTCTCACACGTGCAGGTCATAGATAATCACATACTTAAACACTCTCACACTTGCAGGTCATAGATAAACACATACTTAAACACTCTCACACGTGCTTGTTATAGATAATCACATACTTAAACACTCTCACACTTGCAGGTCATAGATAAACACCTACTTACACATTCTCACACGTGCACTCTAACACATATTCTGCCTCACGTACATATTCCTACTCGTAAACATTTCCACACGTATACTCACACACGTACACACTCACATTCACACTCTCCCACCCGTACACCCTCCCACGCGTACACTCTTCTACACATACTCTCCCACACATTCATCTTTCTCTGGCTGACATCTCTCACATCATTCTCTGGTCGACATCTTTCCCATCATTCTCTGGTCACATCTCTCCCATCATTCTCTGGCTGACATCTCTCCCATCTTTCTATGGCTGACATCTCTCCCATCATTCTCTGGCCGACATCTCTCCCATCCTTCTCTGGCTGACATCTCTCCCATCTTTCTATGGCCGACATCTCTCCCATCTTTCTCTGGCCGACATTTCTCCCATCATTCTCTGGCCGACATCTCTCCCATCCTTCTCTGGCTGACACTCTCCCATCCATCTCTGGCCGACATCTCTTCCTTTATACTCGGACCAACATCTCTCCCATCCTTCTCTGGTCAACATCTCTCCCATCCTTCTCTGGCTGACACTCTCCCATCCATCTCTGGCCGACATCTCTTCCTTTATACTCGGACCTCCGTCTCTCCCATCCTTCTTGAACCAACATCTCTCCCATCCTTCTTGAACCAACAATCTCCTATCCTTCTTGAACCAACATCTCTCCTATCCTTCTTGAACCAACATCTCTCCTATCCTTGAACCAACATCTCTCCTATCCTTCTTGAACCAACATCTCTCCTATCCTTCTTGAACCAACATCTCTCCTATCCTTCTTGAACCAACATCTCTCCTATCCTTCTTGAACCAACATCTCTCCTATCCTTCTTGAACCAACATCTCTCCCATCCTTCTTGAACCAACATCTCTCCTATCCTTCTTGAACAACAATCTCTCCCATCCTTCTTGAACCAACATCTCTCCCATCCTTCTTGAACCAACATCTCTCCCATCCTTCTTGAACCAACATCTCTCCCATCCTTCTTGAACCAACATCTCTCCCATCCTTCTTGAACCAACATCTCTCCCATCCTTCTTGAACCAACATCTCTCCTATCCTTCTTGAACCAACATCTCTCCTATCCTTCTTGAACCAACATCTCTCCTATCCTTCTTGAACCAACATCTCTCCCATCCTTCTTGAACCAACATCTCTCCCATCCTTCTTGAACCAACATCTCTCCTATCCTTCTTGAACCAACATCTCTCCCATCCTTCTTGAACCAACATCTCTCCTATCCTTCTTGAACCAACATCTCTCCCATCCTTTACTGGTCGACATCTCTCTCTCTCTCTCTCTCTTCCCTCTCGGACCAACATCTCTCCCCTCCTTCTCTGACCGACATCTCTCTCTTCCCTCTCGGACCAACATCTCTCCCATCCTTTATTGGTCGACATCTCTCTCTCTCTCTCTCTCTCTCTCTCTCTCTTCCCTCTCGGACCAACATCTCTCCCATTCTTTACTGGTCGACATCTCTCTCTCTCCCTCTCGGACCAACATCTCTCCCATCCTTTACTGGCCGACATCTCTCTCTCTCCCTCTCGGACCAACATCTCTCCCATCCTTTACTGGCCGACATCTCTCTCTCTCCCTCTCGGACCAACATCTCTCCCATCCTTCTCCTGGTGACATCTCCTACCCTCGAGACATTAAAGCGCGACCTCCGTTAGCTCCTGGCCACTAATTATTCTCATTAAATCCCCTGCTTTGTACATCTCACAGCCTCATTTCCCAAGATATTGATCCCCCCATCGTGACAGTTTTCATTCCATTACAGCACAAAGACTTCCGCCGTTTTCACTTCCGCTGGCTCTACAGGTTACCGGAAGTGTTTGACAAGAAAAAACATGGCGACGCACAGGGCTGCCTAATTTGATACCGCTCAGCATGGAGGGCCTCGGGCGTTTCTGGGACAGCTATCATGTCACCATGGTGGGATGTAAGTAACCCTGCACTTTCAACGACCTATACCCGGAAACTTTGAGAGAAATCATGGCGTTTTGGAGAAATTAAAACAAGAAGTTATCCCGCGCAGGCACTCAATCCAGTTTGTGATGGCAGTCAGGTGGAAGACACAGAAACAATCCAGTTTGTGATGGTAGTCAGGTGGAAGACACAGAAACAATCCAGTATGTTTTGGCAGCCAAGTGGAAGACACAGAAACAATCCAGTTTGTTTTGGTAGCCAAGTGGAAGAAACACAGAAACAATCCAGTTTGTGTTGGCAGCCGGGTGGAAGACACAGAAACAATCCAGTTTGTTTTGGTAGTCAGGTGGAAGACACAGAAACAATCCAGTTTGTTTTGGCAGCCAAGTGGAAGACACAGAAACAATCCAGTTTGTTTTGGTAGCCAAGTGGAAGACACAGAAACAATCCAGTTTGTTTTGGCAGCCATGTGGAAGACACAGAAACAATCCAGTTTGTGTTGGTAGCCGGGTGGAAGACACAGAAACAATCCAGTTTGTGTTGGTAGCCATGTGGAAGACACATAAACAATCCAGTTTGTGTTGGTAGCCATGTGGAAGACACAGAAACAATCCAGTTTGTGTTGGCAGCCAAGTGGAAGACACATAAACAATCCAGTTTGTTTTGGTAGCCAAGTGGAAGACACAGAAACAATCCAGTTTGTTTTGGCAGCCATGTGGAAGACACAGAAACAATCCAGTTTGTGTTGGCAGCCGGGTGGAAGACACAGAAACAATCCAGTTTGTTTTGGTAGTCAGGTTTGAAGACACAGAAACAATCCAGTTTGTTTTGGCAGCCAAGTGGAAGACACAGAAACAATCCAGTTTGTTTTGGTAGCCAAGTGGAAGACACAGAAACAATCCAGTTTGTTTTGGCAGCCATGTGGAAGACACAGAAACAATCCAGTTTGTGTTGGCAGCCGGGTGGAAGACACAGAAACAATCCAGTTTGTTTTGGTAGTCAGGTTTGAAGACACAGAAACAATCCAGTTTGTTTTGGCAGCCAAGTGGAAGACACAGAAACAATCCAGTTTGTTTTGGTAGCCAAGTGGAAGACACAGAAACAATCCAGTTTGTTTTGGCAGCCATGTGGAAGACACAGAAACAATCCAGTTTGTGTTGGTAGCCATGTGGAAGACACAGAAACAATCCAGTTTGTGTTGGTAGCCATGTGGAAGACACAGAAACAATCCAGTTTGTGTTGGCAGCCAAGTGGAAGACACATAAACAATCCAGTTTGTTTTGGTAGCCAAGTGGAAGACACAGAAACAATCCAGTTTGTTTTGGCAGCCAGGTGAAAGACACAGCAACAATCTAGTTTGTGTTGGTAGTGACGTGCTTCCAGTCAGGCCGGTTCGAATTTCAGTAAAGTAGTCAAAGTTGAACCCACATCGCTCAACAAACCGGCAGACCCACTGCGGAAACCTTAGCGCAGATCCATTCTTTAATTCATCCATCCATCCATCCATCCATCCATCCATCCATCCATCCATCCATCCATCCATCCATCCATCCATCCATCCATCTATCCATCCATCTATCCATCTATCTATCTATCTATCTATCTATCAATCTATCTATCTATCTATCTATCTATCTATCTATCTATCTATCTATCTATCTATCTATCTATCTATCTATCTATCTATCTATCTATCTATCTATCTATCTATCTATCTATCTATCTATCTATCTATCTATCTATCTATCTATCTATCTATCTATCTGTCTGTCTGTCTATCTGTCTGTCTGTCTGTCTGTCTGTCTGTCTGTCTGTCTGTCTATCTGTTCATCCATTAATCCGTTAGTCTATCCCTCCATATACCCATCCATCCATTCATCCATCCGTCTAACCATCCGTCCATCCTTCCATCCATCTGAGAGTTGATATTCAACAGTCTTCAGTAAAATCAATCATTCATCCAGTAAAATTAGCCATCCACTCAGCAAAATTAGTCATCTACACAGTAAAATTATCCATCCACTCAGTAAAGCCAGCCATCCATTCAGTAAAATTAGCTATACATTCAGTAAAATCAGTCATCCACTGAATACATTTAGTTGCCCACTCAGTACAATAATTCATCCTCTCAGTAAAATCAGTCATCCAATCAGTAAAATCAGCCATTCACTCAGTACAACTACTCATCTCAGTGAAATCGGTCGTCCAATCAGTACAGTTAGTCATCCACTTCAGTAAAATTAGTCATCCACTCAGTATAATTAGTCATCCAGTCAGTAAATTAGTCATCCACTCAGTAAAAATTAGCCATCTTCTCAATACAATCAGTAATCCACTCCGTAAAATCAATTATCCACTAAGTACAATTAGTCATCCACTCAGTAAAAATCAGCCATTTAGTCAGTACAATTAGTCATCCACTCAGTAAAAATCAGCCATCTTCTCAATACAATCAGTAATCCACTCCGTAAAATCAGTTATCCACTAAGTACAATTAGTCATCCACTCAGTAAAAATCAGCCATTTAGTCAGTACAATTAGTCATCCACTCAGTAAAAGTCAGCCATCTACTCAGTACAATTACTTATCCAGTCAGCAAAACCAGTTATCCACTAAGTACAATTAGTCATCCACTCAGTAAAAATTAGCCATTTAGTCAGTACAATTAGTCATCCACTCAGTAAAAATCAGCCATTTAGTCAGTACAATTAGTCATCCACTCAGTAAAAATCAGCCATTTAGTCAGTACAATTAGTCATCCACTCAGTAAAAGTCAGCCATCTACTCAGTACAATTACTTATCCAGTCAACAAAACCAGTTATCTATTCAGTAAAAGTAGTCACGCACTCAATAAAATCAGTCATCCAATAAGTAAAATAATCATCCACTCATTATAATTAGTTAACCACTCAGTAAATAGTTCTCATGCACTCAGTAACATTAGTTATCCACTCATAAAATCAGTCATCCGCTCAGTACAATAATTCATCCACCCAGTAAAATCAGTCATTCACTAAGTAAAATCAGTCATCCACTCAGTAAAACTAATCATCCACTCAATACAATAAGTCATAAAATCAGTCGTCCACTCAGTAAAATCATTCATCCAGTCAGTAAAAATCAGTCATTCACTCAGTTCAATTAATCATCCACTCAGTAAAATTAGTCATCCACTCAGCATATTAGTCATCCACTCAGTAAAAAGCAACCATCCACTCAGTAAAATCAGTCATCCACTCAGAACAATCAGTCATCCACTCAGTACAACCAGTCATCCACTCAGAACAATCAGTCATCCACTCAGTACAATCAGTCATCTACTCAGTACAATCATAGAGACAACAACGTGCACGTTGTGTTGTTCTACCATCAGAAAAATAAAACCCTTAGTTGGAAATCTGATCACTATTATGTGTGTTTTATATGTGTCCCTTTGTTGTAAATATGATCAACATTATGTGCGTTTTTGATGTGTTAGTGATTGGGTTCTAGTGTATTTATGACTAACTACATCACGGTCAGTGATTGGGCTCTAGTGGATGTATGACTGACTACATCACGGTCAGTGATTGGGCTCTAGTGGATTTATGACTGACTACATCACGGTCAGTGATTGGGCTCTAGTGGATTTATGACTAACTACATCACGGTCAGTGATTGGGCTCTAGTGTATTTATGATTGAATGCATCACGGTCAGTGATTGGGTTCTAGTGTATTTATGATTGACTACATCACGGTCAGTGATTGGGTTCTAGTGTATTTATGACTAACTACATCACGGTCAGTGATTGGGCTCTAGTGTATTTATGATTGACTACATCACGGTCAGTGATTGGGCTCTAGTGGATTTATGATTGACTACATCACGGTCAGTGATTGGGTTCTAGTGGATTTATGATTGACTACATCACGGTCAGTGATTGGGCTCTAGTGGATTTATGATTGACTACATCACGGTCAGTGATTGGGCTCTAGTGGATTTATGATTGACTACATCACGGTCAGTGATTGGGTTCTAGTGGATTTATGATTTACTACATCACGGTCAGTGATTGGGCTCTAGTGGATTTATGATTGACTACATCACGGTCAGTGATTGGGTTCTAGTGGATTTATGATTGACTACATCACGGTCAGTGATTGGGCTCTAGTGGATTTGTGATTGGCTACATCACGGTCAGTGATTGGGCTCTAGTGGATTTGTGATTGGCTACATCACGGTCAGTGATGGGAATAATATAACTTTATTAATGAGTTTATCCAGCCTGTAACGATGGGTTCCTAATCCTTAATAGATGTTCAGTCTTGAGTTGGTCAAAGAGTTCCTAGTCCCATCAACAGATGGCAGGTCTTGAGTTGGTCAAAGAGTTCCTAGTACCTCAACAGTTGGCAGGTCTTGAGTTGGTCAAAGAGTTCCTAGTACCTCAACAGTTGGCAGGTCTTGAGTTGGTCAAAGAGTTCCTAGTACCTCAACAGTTGGCAGGTCTTGAGTTGGTCAAAGAGTTCCTAGTACCTCAACAGATGGCAGGTCTTGAGTTGGTCAAAGAGTTCCTAGTACCTCAACAGATGGCAGGTCTTGAGTTGGTCAAAGAGTTCCTAGTACCTCAACAGTTGGCAGGTCTTGAGTTGGTCAAAGAGTTCCTAGTACCTCAACAGATGGCAGGTCTTGAGTTGGTCAAAGAGTTCCTAGTCCCATCAACAGATGGCAGGTCTTGAGTTGGTCAAAGAGTTCCTAGTACCTCAACAGTTGGCAGGTCTTGAGTTGGTCAAAGAGTTCGTAGTCCCATCAACAGATGGCAGGTCTTGAGTTGGTCAAAGAGTTCCTAGTCCCATCAACAGTTGGCAGGTCTTGAGTTGGTCAAAGAGTTCCTAGTACCTCAACAGTTGGCAGGTTTTGAGGTGGTCAAAGAGTTCCTAGTCCCATCAACAGATGGCAGGTCTTGAGTTGGTCAAAGAGTTCCTAGTACCTCAACAGTTGGCAGGTCTTGAGTTGGTCAATGAGTTCCTAGTCCCATCAACAGATGGCAGGTCTTGAGTTGGTCAAAGAGTTCCTAGTCCCATCAACAGTTGGCAGGTCTTGAGTTGGTCAAAGAGTTCCTAGTCCCATCAACAGTTGGCAGGTCTTGAGTTGGTCAAAGAGTTCCTAGTACCTCAACAGTTGGCAGGTCTTGAGTTGGTCAAAGAGTTCCTAGTCCCATCAACAGATGGCAGGTCTTGAGTTGGTCAAAGAGTTCCTAGTACCTCAACAGTTGGCAGGTCTTGAGTTGGTCAATGAGTTCCTAGTCCCATCAACAGATGGCAGGTCTTGAGTTGGTCAAAGAGTTCCTAGTCCCATCAACAGATGGCAGGTCTTGAGTTGGTCAAAGAGTTCCTAGTCCCATCAACAGTTGGCAGGTCTTGAGTTGGTCAAAGAGTTCCTAGTCCCATCAACAGATGGCAGGTCTTGAGTTGGTCAAAGAGTTCCTAGTACCTCAACAGATGGCAGGTCTTGAGTTGGTCAAAGAGTTCGTAGTCCCATCAACAGATGGCAGGTCTTGAGTTGGTCAAAGAGTTCCTAGTACCTCAACAGATGGCAGGTCTTGAGTTGGTCAAAGAGTTCGTAGTCCCATCAACAGATGGCAGGTCTTGAGTTGGTCAAAGAGTTCCTAGTCCCATCAACAGATGGCAGGTCTTGAGTTGGTCAAAGAGTTCCTAGTACCTCAACAGTTGGCAGGTCTTGAGTTGGTCAAAGAGTTCCTAGTCCCATCAACAGATGGCAGGTCTTGAGTTGGTCAAAGAGTTCCTAGTACCTCAACAGTTGGCAGGTCTTGAGTTGGTCAATGAGTTCCTAGTCCCATCAACAGATGGCAGGTCTTGAGTTGGTCAAAGAGTTCCTAGTCCCATCAACAGATGGCAGGTCTTGAGTTGGTCAAAGAGTTCCTAGTCCCATCAACAGTTGGCAGGTCTTGAGTTGGTCAAAGAGTTCCTAGTCCCATCAACAGATGGCAGGTCTTGAGTTGGTCAAAGAGTTCCTAGTACCTCAACAGTTGGCAGGTCTTGAGTTGGTCAAAGAGTTCCTAGTCCCATCAACAGATGGCAGGTCTTGAGTTGGTCAAAGAGTTCCTAGTACCTCAACAGTCGGCAGGTCTTGAGTTGGTCAATGAGTTCCTAGTCCCATCAACAGATGGCAGGTCTTGAGTTGGTCAAAGAGTTCCTAGTCCCATCAACAGATGGCAGGTCTTGAGTTGGTCAAAGAGTTCCTAGTACCTCAACAGTTGGCAGGTCTTGAGTTGGTCAAAGAGTTCCTAGTCCCATCAACAGATGGCAGGTCTTGAGTTGGTCAAAGAGTTCCTAGTCCCATCAACAGATGGCAGGTCTTGAGTTGGTCAAAGAGTTCGTAGTCCCATCAACAGTTGGCAGGTCTTGAGTTGGTCAAAGAGTTCCTAGTCCCATCAACAGATGGCAGGTCTTGAGTTGGTCAAAGAGTTCCTAGTACCTCAACAGTTGGCAGGTCTTGAGTTGGTCAAAGAGTTCCTAGTCCCATCAACAGATGGCAGGTCTTGAGTTGGTCAAAGAGTTCCTAGTACCTCAACAGTTGGCAGGTCTTGAGTTGGTCAAAGAGTTCGTAGTCCCATCAACAGATGGCAGGTCTTGAGTTGGTCAAAGAGTTCCTAGTACCTCAACAGTTGGCAGGTCTTGAGTTGGTCAAAGAGTTCCTAGTCCCATCAACAGATGGCAGGTCTTGAGTTGGTCAAAGAGTTCCTAGTACCTCAACAGTTGGCAGGTCTTGAGTTGGTCAAAGAGTTCCTAGTCCCATCAACAGATGGCAGGTCTTGAGTTGGTCAAAGTGTTCCTAGTACCTCAACAGTTGGCAGGTCTTGAGTTGGTCAAAGAGTTCCTAGTCCCATCAACAGATGGCAGGTCTTGAGTTGGTCAAAGAGTTCCTAGTACCTCAACAGTTGGCAGGTCTTGAGTTGGTCAAAGAGTTCCTAGTCCCATCAACAGATGGCAGGTCTTGAGTTGGTCAAAGAGTTCCTAGTCCCATCAACAGATGGCAGGTCTTGAGTTGGTCAAAGAGTTTCTAGTACCTCAACAGATGGCAGGTCTTGAGTTGGTCAAAGATTTCCTAGTACCTCAACAGATGGCAGGTCTTGAGTTAGTCAAAGAGTTCCTAGTCCCATCAATAGATGGCAGGTCTAGAGTAAGTCAAAGAGTTTCTAGTCCCATCAATAGATGGCAGGTCTTGAGTTAGTCAAAGAGTACCTAGTCCCTCAACAGATGGCAGGTCTTGAGTTAGTCAAAGAGTTCCTAGTCCCTCAATAGATGTCCAGTCTTGAGTTGGTCAAAGAGTTCGTAGTCTCTCAACAGATGGCAGGTCTTGAGTTAGTCAAAGAGTGCCTAATCCCTCAACAGATGGCAGTACTTGAGTTAGTTGAAGAGTTCCTAGTCCCTCAATAGATGTCCGGTCTTGAGTTAGTCAGAGAGTGCCTAATCCCTCAACAGATGGCAGTACTTGAGTTAGTCGAAGAGTTCCTAGTCCCTCAATAGATGTCCAGTCTTGAGTTGGTCAAAGAGTTCCTAGTCCCTCAATAGATGGCAGATCTTGAGTTGGTCAAAGAGTTCCTAGTACCTCAATAGATGTCCAGTCTTGAGTTAGTCAAAGAGTTCCTAGTACCTCAATAGATGTCCAGTCTTGAGTTAGTCAAAGAGTTCCTAGTCCCTCAATAGATGTCCAGTCTTGAGTTAGTCAAAGAGTTCATAGTCCCTCAATAGATGTCCAGTCTTGAGTTAGTCAAAGAGTTCCTAGTACCTCAATAGATGTCCAGTCTTGAGTTAGTCAAAGAGTTCCTAGTACCTCAATAGATGGCAGGTCTTGAGTTAGTCAAAGAGTTCCTAGTACCTCAATAGATGTCCAGTCTTGAGTTAGTCAAAGAGTTCCTAGTACCTCAATAGATGTCCAGTCTTGAGTTAGTCAAAGAGTTCCTAGTACCTCAATAGATGTCCAGTCTTGAGTTGGTCAAAGAGTTCCTAGTCCCTCAACAGATGGCAGGTCTTGAGTTAGTCAAAGAGTTCCTAGTCCCTCAACAGATGGCAGGTCTTGAGTTAGTCAAAGAGTTCCTAGTCCCTCAACAGATGGCAGATCTTGAGTTAGTCAAAGAGTTCCTAGTCCCTCAACAGATGGCAGATCTTGAGTTAGTCAAAGAGTTCCTAGTCCCTCAACAGATGGCAGATCTTGAGTTAGTCAAAGAGTTCCTAGTCCCTCAACAGATGGCAGGTCTTGAGTTAGTCAAAGAGTTCCTAGTACCTCAATAGATGGCAGGTCTTGAGTTAGTCGAAGAGTTCCTATCCCTTCAATAGATGTCAAGTCAATAACATCCCCGCATCCATTTTCCATCACTAGACCTCCAATAACAACATGTTCCATCACTAGACCTCCAATAACAACATGTTCCATCACTAGACCTCCAGTAACATCCCGCATCCATGTTCCATCACTAGACCTCCAATAACATCCCCGCATCCATGTTCCATCAGACCTCCAATAACTTCATGTTCAATCACTATCTCTCTATCTATTGACCTTTAGAGCCGTAGCCGGCCCATAGGGCGTAGACCAAGATACTCCTCTTATCTGAATTTGTGTTCTAACAGTTTTCAATTCTAGATATTTTATCAAATCTCGCGATTTGTCTCTGTTCTGTGCAAACAGCTCTATCTCATTGAGGGAGCCGAATCCTGCTGCTCTTGCCTCTCTCATCAATGTTCTTCTCAGTGTCTCTCTGGATCTTCCTCTTATCCTCTTACCTGTTGTTTCCCATATGAGGGCTTGCTTTGCTATTCGGTTATTATCTCTTCTCATCACATGTCCAACATATGACCATCGTCTTTTCTTTATTACTGAAGATAGTGGTTGATTGGCGATTTCTCTAATTTCCTCGTTTGTTTTGAATTTGTTCCACGCTATACCAAGTATTTACCTTAGACATTTATTTTCGAATGCGTTCAACTTTGTTTCTATATCTCTTGTTGTTTTCCAGCTTTCACACGCATACGTAAGGGTTGATAGTACATTTGATTTGAATAGTCTAAGTTTTGTGTTTGTGCTGATGAGTTTTGATTTCCACAGCTTTTCAAGGCTTCTGAAAGACATTGCTGCTTTAGCTATTCTGATTCTAATTTCTTTGCTTGTATCCCCTTCTCGATCAATGTGACTTCCAAGATAGGTAAAGTGATCGATCTCTTCCACTGGTTTGTTTTCCATGTATATTTTGTCGTCTGTTGGAATTAAACTTTTCATGACTTTAGTCTTTTCATGATTGATCTCAAGCGCAATTTTGATGGCTATTGATGATAGTTCATTTGTGTTTTCCTGCATCGTTTTTATCTGGCTGCTGATGAGAACTATGTCATCAGCAAAGTCGAGGTCCTCCAAATGGTCTCCTTGTATCCATTCGATGCCTTTATTACCAGTGCAGCATTTCTTCATTATGAAGTCCATAACAATTCCAAATATCAAGGGCGATAAAATACATTCTTGTTTAACCCGTTTCTATTGGGAAACATTCGCTCAGTCCTTCCTCTGTTCGAACCGCACATGTGTAACCATCATACATGTCTTTGATAATATTTATGATTTTTGATGGTAAGCCATATTGCTTCAGAATTTTCCACAAAGAATCGCTATGTATACTGTCAAATGCTTTTTTGAAGTCGATGAAGTTAAGTACAAAAGGTTTTTGCTTTTCAATGTGTTCCTCCAATATAAGTCGTAGAGTAAAAATGTGGTCAAGGCAGCTTCTCTCTTTTCTAAACCCTGCCTGTTCTTCACGCATTACTGTATCTATTGAATCCCTTATTCTATTTAGGATGATTTTGAAGAATAACTTTGAGGCAACTGACAAAAGTGTCACGCCTCTCCAGTTGTTACAATCTCTAAGATTGCCCTTTTTTGGAATTTTAACAATGATTCTTTTTTTCCATTTATGAGGCGTCTTCCCTGCTTTCCAAATGATGTTGAACATTTTCTGGAGATGTATTAAATTATGGCTATCAA
>JAVIAB010000117.1:7402915-7410415 GCA_032433765.1 Megaustenia siamemsis | reverse complement strand
ACTCACCTGTTATATAGCACATGTCAACTCACTTGCTATATGGTACCGCGAACACAACTGCTATAGTACACGTCAACTCATCTGCTATATTACCGCCAAATAAACTGCTGTAGCACAGGTCAACTCACTTGATATAGTACTGCCAACTCACCTGCTATATCACACGTCAACTCACCTGTTATAGTACCGCCAACACAACTGCTATAACACACGTCAACTCACCTGCTATAGCACACGTCAACTCACTTGCTATAGCACACGTCAACTCACCTGCTATAGCACACGTCAACTCACCTGCTATAGTACACGTCAACTCACTTGCTATAGCACACGTCAACTCACCTGCTATAGCACACGACAACTCACTTGCTGTAGTACCGCCAACACAACCACTATAACACACGTCAACTCACCTGCTATAGCACACGTCAACTCACCTGCTATAGCACACGTCAACTCACTTGCTGTAGTACCGCCAACACAACCACTATAACACACGTCAACTCACCTGCTATAGCACACGTCAACTCACCTGCTATAGCACACGTCAACTCACTTGCTGTAGTACCGCCAACTCAACTGTTAAAGCATACGTCAACACACCTGCTATAGCACACGACAACTCACATGCTATAGCACACGTCAACTCACCTGCTATAGCACACGTCAAGTCACTTGCTGTAGTACCGCCAACACAACCACTATAACACACGTCAACTCACCTGCTATAGCACACGTCAACTCACTTGCTATAGCACACGTCAACTCACCTGCTATAACACACGTCAACTCACCTGCTATAGCACACGTCAACTCACTTGCTGTAGTACCGCCAACACAACTGTTAAAGCACACGTCAACTCACCTGCTATAGCACACGTCAACTCACCTGCCATAACACACGTCAACTCAAGCAAACTTCAACTCACCTGCTATAGCACACGTCAAGTCACCTGCTATAGCACACGTCAACTCACTTGCTATACTACCGCCAACACAACTGTTAAAGCACACGTCAACTAACTTGCTATAGTACTGCCAGCTCACCCGCTATAGCACACGTCAACTCACTTGCTATAGTACCGCCAACACAACTGTTAAAGCTTACGTCAACTCACCTGCTATAGCACACGTCAATTCACCGATACTTAAACCAGAGATCAAATAAAACTTTAAGACGAGCTGGTGTCTTGGTCCCAGCTCAAACAAAATCAATGACACTAATCAGGCAGTAAACAACAGGTGTTAGTGGTCATTGAGCTCACGTGACAGCTGCAGGTTTTTGTTTACAGGGTCCTGTCACTGATTATTCCAGGTCCGCCACTCACTGTCTCATACTGATGACTTATCACTCAATGTCTCATATTGATGACTTATGACTTACTGTCTCATACTGATGACCTATCACTTAATGTCTCATACTGATGACCTATCACTTAATGTCTCATACTGATGACCTATCACTTAATGTCTTATACTGATGACCTATCACTTACTGTCTCATATTGATGACCTATCACTTAATGCCTCATACTGATGACCTATCACTTAATGTCTCATACTGATGACCTATCACTTAATGTCTCATACTGATGACCTATCACTTAATGTCTCATACTGATGACCTATCACTTAATGTCTCATACTGATGACCTATCACTTACTGTCCCATACTGATGACCTATCACTTAATGTCTCATACTGATGACCTATCACTTACTGTCCCATACCGATGACCTATCACTTACTGTCTCATACTGATGACCTATCACTTACTGTCTCATACTGATGACCTATCACTTACTGTCTCATCCTGATGACCTATCACTCACTGTTTCATCCTAATGACCTATCACTAACTGTCTCATCCTGACGACCTATCACTAAATGCCTCATCCTGATGACCTATCACTCACTGTCTCATCCTGATGACCTATCACTCACTGTTTCATCCTGATGACCTATCACTAACTGTTTCATCCTGACGACCTATCACTAACTGCCTCATATTAATGACCAATCACTCACTGTCTCATCCTGATGACCTATCACTCACTGTCTCATCCTGGTGGCATATCACTCACTGTCTCATCCTGACGACCTATCACTAACTGTCTCATCCTGATGACTTATCACTCACTGTCTCATCCTGATGAATTATCACTCAATGTCACATACTGATGACTTTACCACCTAATGTCCTATCACCACTCTCCCACCCAGTGTTTTATCACCACTTTCCCCACATAATGTCTTATCCTTTCTTTCCTATCGAATGTCCTAGCACCATTTCCCCACCTAATGTCCTATTTCCACTTTTCCAACTAATGTCTTATCCCCACTTTCTCACCTAATATCCTATCACCACATTCCCACCTAATGTCCTATTTCCACTTTTCCACCTAATGTCCAATCACCACTTTCCCACCTAATGTCCTATTTCCACTTTTCCACCTAATGTCCTTTTTCCACTTTTCCACCTAATGTCTTGTCACCATATTCCCACGTAATGTCTTGTCACCATATTCCCACCTAATGTCTTGTCACCATATTCCCACCTAATGTCTTGTCACCATATTTCCACGTAATGTCTTGTCACCATATTCCCACGTAATGTCTTGTCACCATATTCCCACCTAAAGTCTTGTCACCATATTTCCACGTAATGTCTTGTCCCCATATTCCCACGTAATGTCCTATCACCATATTCCCACCTAATGTCCAATCCCCAATTTCCCACCTAATGTCTTGTCACCATATTCCCACCTAATGTCTTGTCACCATATTCCCACCTAATGTTATATCCCTCCCTCTATTACCTAATATCCTCTCACCACTTTCTCACCTAGGAGCCGCGATAGCTCAGTGGTTAGTGAACTGGACTACAAAGGACAAGAGGTAGGGTTCGATACCAACCGACGGTTTCCGGGTTCACCTGGCCTTAAATGGGGACCGGATTTTTTCTGGGAAAGTAAAGCGGCACGGGCGTAATACCGACCACATTACCCCAAAAATCATGTGCTGTAGGTCTGTAAAATATAGGGTCACTAACATCATATTCCCTATACGCCACTTGGTGTGACGGGGGTTCTTTACTTTTTACTTTTACTTTCCCACCTAATGTCATATAACCACATTCCTTCCTAATGTCCTATCCTCACTTTCCCACCTAATGCCCTATCACCACATTCATACCTAGTGTCTTATCACCATTTTCATACCCATTGTCCTATTCCCACTTTCCCACATGATGTTAAGTCACCACGTTCCCACCTAATGTCATATCACCACTCTCCGCTCTAGTATTCTATCACCATTTTCCCACCTAATGTCATATCACCACTCTCCGCTCTAGTATTCTATCACCATTTTCCCACCTAATGTCATATCACCACTCTCCGCTCTAGTATTCTATCACCATTTTCCCACCTAATGTCATATCACCACTCTCCGCTCTAGTATTCTATCACCACTTTCCCACCTAATGTCATATCACCACTCTCCGCTCTAGTATTCTATCACAACTTTCCCACCCAATGTCTCATCACCTGCTGCACTCCGCACTATGTTCTGTCATCTGTTGCCCTCTGCAAGTCCTACCAACCATAATATTCTGCCATATGTACTATCACCTGCTACCTTCAACCGTATGTCCTATTACCTGCTGCCCTCCAACATTTGTCCTATCTGCCGCTGTCCTCTATCCTATATCCTATCACCTTCATCTTTCGCCCTATGTCCTATCACCTTTATCCTGCGTTATATGCCCTATCACCTTCTGCCCTCTTCCCTCTGTCCTACCACCCACTGCCCTCCGCCTTATGTCCTATCACTCATTACCCTCCGCCCTATGTCCTAACAACGTTACCCTGAGTCATATTTCCTATCATCCGCTGTCCTCTGTCCTATCACATAGTACCCTCCGCCCTCTGTCCTATGACATAGTACCCTCCACCCTCTGTCCTATTTTATAGTACCCTCCACCCTCTGCCCTATCACATAGTGCCCTCTGTCCTATCACATAGTACCCTCCGCCCTCTGTCCTATCACATACTACCATCCGCACTATGTCTTATCACATACTACCATCCGCACTATGTCCTATCACATAGTACCCTTCGCCCTCTGTCCTATCACATAGTACCCTCCGTTCCCTGTCCTATCACATAGTACCCTCCACCCTCTGTCCTATCATTTTAACCATTCGCCATGTGCCATATCACCTTTATCCTCCGCCCTATGTCCTATCACACACTACCCTCTGCCTATGTCCTATCATCTTTACCCTCCGCCCTCTGTCCTATCACATAGTACCCTCCGCACTATGTCCTATCACTTTAACCATTCGCCTTGTGTCCTATCATCTTTACCCTCCGCCCTATGTCCTATCACTTTAACCATTCGCCTTGTGTCCTATCACCTTTACCCTCCGCACTATGTCCTATCACTTTAACCATTCGCCTTGTGTCCTATCATCTTTACCCTCCGCCCTATGTCCTATCACTTTAACCATTCGCCTTGTGTCCTATCATCTTTACCCTCCGCACTATGTCCTATCACTTTAACCATTCGCCTTGTGTCCTATCATCTTTACCCTCCGCCCTATGTCCTATCACTTTAACCATTCGCCTTGTGTCCTATCATCTTTACCCTCCGCACTATGTCCTATCACTGTAACCATTCGCCTTGTGTCCTATCATCTTTACCCTCCGCCCTATGTCCTATCACTTTAACCATTCGCCTTGTGTCCTATCATCTTTACCCTCCGCCCTATGTCCTATCACTTTAACCATTCGCCTTGTGTCCTATTATCTTTACCCTCCGCACTATGTCCTATCACTGTAACCATTCGCCTTGTGTCCTATCATCTTTACCCTCCGCCCTATGTCCTATCACTTTAACCATTCGCCTTGTGTCCTATCATCTTTACCCTCCGCCCTATGTCCTATCACTTTAACCATTCGCCTTGTGTCCTATCATCTTTACCTTCCGCCCTATGTACTACCACCTTTACCCTCTACCCTATGCCCTACCACCCGTTGTCCTTTGTCTTATGTCCTATCGCCCACTACACTCCACTCTATGCCTTATCGCCTTGATCCTCCGACCTATGTCCTACAGTTTTTACACTCCGCCCTATGTCATATCACCCACTACCCTCCGCCCTATGTCCTACAACCCACTACCCTCTGCTCTATATCCTACTACCCACTACCCTCCGCCCTCTGTCCTACCATCCACTACCCTCCGCCCTATGTCCTACCACCCACTACCCTCTGCTCTATGTCATAATATCCACTGCCCTCCGCCCTATGTTCTACCACCCACTACCCTCTGCTCTATGTCATAATATCCACTGCCCTCCGCCCTATGCCCTACCAACCACTACCCTCCTTATGCCCTACCACCCACTACCCTCCTCCTTATGTCCTATTACTCACTGCCTATGTCCTATCATCCACTGCCCTCCGCCCTATATCCAACCAACTATTATCTTCCGTCCTATATACCCACAACCCTCTGCCCTATGTCCTACCACCTACTACCCTCTGCCCTATGTCCTACTACCCACTATCCTCCACCCTATGTCCTACAACCCACTACCCTCCACCCTATTTCCTATCACCCACTACCCACTACCCTCTGCCCTATGTCCTACCACCCATTACCTTCCACCTTATGTCCTACCACCCACTACCTTCCACCCTATGCCCTGCCACGCACTATCCTCCACACACTGTCCTCCCACCCTCCGCCAACTGTCCTCCCATCCTCCGCCCACTGTCCTACCACCATCCGCCCTATGTCCTACCACCCACTACGTTTCGCCCTTATCCTACCACCAACTACCCTCCGCCCTATATTCTACTACCCTCCGCCTCATGTCCTACCACCCTCCGCCCTATATCCGACCTCCCACTTCCTTTGGCCCTATATCCTACCACCCACTACCCTCCGTCCTATGTCCTACTACCCTCCGCCTCATGTCCTACCACCCTCCGCCCTATGCCCTATCGTCCGCTGCCTATGTCCTATCACCTGCTTCAACCACTTGTCTCTGTGACCTTGTTTCCACATATAACCTTCTGATCTTTTATTGATGGTTTCAGAAATAGTTGTCGAGGTTGTAGGGGTGGGGCCAGGAATATGTGGGGGAATTAGATACCGGCCGCGTCCACGGAGCCCCTTTCTCACGTCAAACAAAGCATGCAAGTCGATTACGACCATGCAAGATACTGGCCGATTCCTAGAACTCGAGTGATAAGTTGATAAGCGAAGACAAAAAAGAAAGAATAAAACAAAAAGAGAAATATAAAATTATTACGGATGTTAATAAAAGATAAGGTGTGGAGAGAAAGAAGTGAAAGTGAAAGCGAAGAGATAAAGACAGCTAGAAAGGCCATTTCTGGAGTTGTCTTCAAGATGACGGCACTCAAATAAAATTGCTGGGAGCTGAATGGAGTCTGTTGTTGTCGTGGACAAGTGGACAGATTAGCTTGTCTCTCTTCATTATCTCATTGGCTGCTTTTGATCACAATCACTTCCGCTTGATGAACACAGCCGTTAATCGCTTCATTGCTAACTAGTTTTATCTCTCTTTCGACACATTAATTTTATCTCTCTCTTTCTCTCTCTCTTTCTCTCTCTTTCTACAATAGTCTTATCTCTCTCTCTCTCTCTCTCTCAACAATAATTGATTCGCACTCTCTCCCTATCTTTCGACACAATTATGTTATCTCTCTATCTCCGTCTCTCTCCACACAATATTGTTATCTCTCTCATACTCTCTCCACAATATACTTATATATATATATATATCTTTATACACACAATAGTTTTATCTCTCTCTCTATCTTGACACAATAGTTTTATCTCTCTCTCTATCTTGACACACTAGTTTTATGTCTCTCTCTCTATCTTGACACAATAGTTTTATGTCCCTCGTGCTCTCTCTCTCTATCTATCTTGACACACTAGTTTTATGTCCCTCTCTCTCTATCTATCTTGACACACTAGTTTTATGTCCCTCTCTCTCTATCTATCTTGACACACTAGTTTTATGTCCCTCTCTCTCTATCTATCTTGACACACTAGTTTTATGTCCCTCTCTCTATATATATCTTGACACACTAGTTTTATGTCTCTCTCTATATATATATCTTGACACACTAGTTTTATGTCTCTCTCTATATATATATCTTGACACACTAGTTTTATGTCTCTCTCTCTCTATATATATCTTGACACACTAGTTTTATGTCTCTCTCTCTATATATATATCTTGACACACTAGTTTTATGTCTCTCTCTCTATATATATCTTGACACACTAGTTTTATGTCTCTCTCTATATATATATCTTGACACACTAGTTTTATGTCTCTCTCTATATATATATCTTGACACACTAGTTTTATGTCTCTCTCTCTATATATATCTTGACACACTAGTTTTATGTCTCTCTCTCTATATATATATCTTGACACACTAGTTTTATGTC